>VSMD01077388.1:0-68651 GCA_008750895.1 Mirza zaza | reverse complement strand
TGTGGTCATAAGTGGCATAGGTTGGTGGCTACTCTGGTCATTGCTGTCATTTAGGATTCCCAAGGACCCTCTGCAGAGAGTGTGGTCCCCAGGACTCTTGGTCAGGAAGCGGTCACTCAGGGGAACGGGCAGGGGTGGTCCTCATGCCCCATGCCCAGCCAGGGCTTCTCTAGGCAGATGGCACCAAGATCACTTCCCTTATATCCCTGTGGTCTCAATGCTGTTCCCAAACACACTAAATGTAGCAGCAGCCACCCTGTGTTCCCTCTGCCACAGGACACAAGAGTGTGATAATCTCAAGCCAGGATGGAACGTTCTGCTGGCACCAGAAGGTGAGAAGACAAGAGGTTAGATTCCCGTTACAAAGCCCTGATCATTTCTCCATTCCAGAAGCAATTGCTCTTGGTCACGCACATTCCCTCCGCCATTAGACATTTTTATTTCTCTAGCCTTCAGCTGAGATGTGTGCAAAAGTGGGGGCTCATGCACTAGGAAGGTTGTGGAAAATGCCTGGCACGTGGTCGGCTCACTAAGTGTTGAAGGAAGAAATGAACGAGTGAGTAAAGGCAGAGGCTGCTCTAGCTATGCTAGCAGCCCGCTTCCCCACCAGCCTGATTCCTAACAGAATCATCGCCCCAGACGTCCCCTGGCACGTCTGTCTGCCCACCAGCTACAAGCCCCCGGATCTGCTCCTCGCTGCATCCCCCACTGGAGCACAGAGCAGGACTCTTATTGGCACACGTGACAAATATTGGAATTAATGATGGAATCAATTCATGGATGGGCCCAGGGAGAACAGACCAGGCTGGGGAGCCTCTGCCTTGTGAGGACAGGTGTCTGAACTTGAGACAGCTGTGGCCCTGGTGTTGACCACGTGACCCAAGTCCTTGCCCTCTCTGTCCTCGGTTTCCTCACCTGTGAAATGAAGTGCTGATCTCTGAAAATCTACCCCTGATGTCTCCGTGGCAGCTGTTACACCACAAAATTTATTTTTGTGTTCATTAGTCTCTCCCTCTGGTCTGTGAGCTCCTCAAGGTCAAAGACTATGTGATTCTCAGTCCTATATTCCCAGCACCCAGCTCAGCGCTGGCATCTAGGGCTACTCAGCGAACATCTACCCAACCAAAAGTTCTAGGGCCCAGATTTCCCAACTACCACCTCCTTTGGGGACAAAGAACCTCTGGGTCCAATCGTATCCTCTGTGTCAGGTAGATGGGGCACAGCACTCACTCACTCGGCTGAAAATCTCTGTGCCAGGCCCTGTGCTGAAAGCAACCTGTTTCCTGCCCTCAGGGAGTTCCCTATCCCCCACTGGGCTGTGTCAGGGAGACAGTTAAGGGACAGAGGACAATGCCTCGTGGTAAACACAGAGCAGAAGTAAGGAGCTGCCTCTGGGCCACACGCCCACAGGGTGCTCTTGTACACAAGGGAAACTATTTTGCCCTTAGAAATTAAAAAAAAAACAACTATTTGCACTTGAAAAAACATCTCTGGGGCTAATAGATCATTGGCAATAGTTGATGAAAGGGTGACACCTTCATCAAGTGGAAGTTCATGCCCAAAAAGGCTGACCTTGAGTCAGGGCAGAGCTTGCAGCCATGGTGACTGGGGCTTGACTCCTTCCCCACAGTGGCTGATGTCCCCCCAGGCCCAGGCAGCCAGGGAGGCTGCTCTGTGGGGCTCCGTGCGTGCAGGAGGAACCACTGGTAAATTGTTGGACCTTCCCGGATAATCCCATCCTTAGGAAAATGTGGCAGGGGTGGAGCTTCTTATTCCCAGGATGGTTTACAGGAAAAGGGAAGGCCCAAGGATGAAGGTCACCACAGTCTGGGCTCCTCATTCCTGCTGATCCCACGTGGTCCAGAGCCGTATCCAAACCTCGTACACCAGTTAGGGCTCTTGTCGCAAGGCACAGGAACCAACTCTGGGGAACTCGAAACAAGGGACTGTATTAGAAGGATGTCAGGAGCTTCACGTAAAGGACGGGGGACTGGGGCATGAGCCATGGGAGCTCCACGGCTCGGGAAGTCCCGGGAGACAGCGCCCAATTTGATGTTCCCCACGGTACTAGAATAGGACAGGGAAGTGCCCGTTCACGGCATCCAGAGCGGGAGGTTTTGTTCTGAATTTCTGCCAAGACCACACATTTAGGGAAAGGCGACTCCCCAGTGAGAAACTGGGTTGTTATCAGGAAGGAGGGATGGATCTAGACAGCTTAAAACATCACATGGCCTTCAGATGCTCCTGTTTTAGGAAGTTTGAGGTTCTAAGCTACCTGTGGCTTGCCTAGAGCAATCACTCGACATTTTGCTGAATTATTGAACAAATAAAAAAAATCTGTAAAACTTGAGTAATGATAGCTTTTAGGTCAGTGTTTTAAGTTAGATAATTTATGAAAAGAACCTAGAGAGAGGCCAGCATAAGTAAACACTCAATAAAGGCTGGTAATTCACGTTCAATTCGCCACATCAATACAGCACCACCTGGGTGTGGTCTGTGTATTTCGTGGACAGGACAGGTGCACACGACAGGGACTCAGTCAAATGACGTCTGTTAAGTAAAAACAGAGTGTCCCATTTAATTCCCAAGAATTAAAAAGGCTGACAACATCCAGTGTTGGTGAAAATGTGGAGCAAGGGGAACTCATTTAAATTGCTGCAAATGCATGCGACCATTCTGGAGAACAATTTGGCAATACCTAGGAATGTTCAAGATGGATATACTCTATAAGCCAGAAGTCCCATTCCTAGAAATATATAGATATCCAAAGAAAAAAATTCGCAAATGGATATCTTAAGACATGCGTAAGATCTCTGGACCAATCTGGCCTTGAGAGGAAAAACTGGGGGAAAACTTCAAGATCCAACAATACGAATATAGACGAATAAATTGTAACATAGCCATGCTACAGAGCTCTAAAAATGAATACACTGAAGTCTGCACAGGAGTATGGGTGAATGTCACAAACAATTTATAGGCTCTTTCTGCGCAAAGCAGAAATGATCACATCTAAACAGTTACTTTCTACTTTCTTAGGAAGAAAGTGGAGGATGTTTGTCTTTTAAACTTTCCATGAATTCAGACAAGGCTTCTGGCCCAGCCTAATGAATTGGGGGATTTTCTATTCTATTTACAGTTTAGAGACAAAAACGATCAATAAATAACGATCAGCTCTTGCAATTGTAGGTTAATCCTAAACCAAACGATTTTGAGAGGCTTTCTGCATTCTGCTGGAAATGCCATGGCATATGCTAGTAGACTGTGTCAGTCACTGTCGCCAGAATTCCCCCAAGTTTGTCTGTCCTGGCTCCCTCAGGGCAGGCAGGGCAGAAGGCAGGCCTTTCGAAATGTTTCTGGTATCTCATCTTTGTTCCTTTCCAACCTTCCTTCCTGCTTGAATCCGGCCCATTCTCCAGAGCTCATCCCACCCTCTATCAGCCATTGGAATCTGGCCACATGATTTAATAATACACAATGCATTTTAATTCCACTCAGATAGCCATGCGGGGTGTGAACAAGAGAAGCTGAGATGATGATGACTTTGGGATAAATGAGCTAAGGCTGACATTGGTACAGGGACATTATTCTGTGAAATGTCTGTAGAGCTGGCCCCTGGGAGCTAAACGGGGCACGTGTGGTGGACACAATTGGCATGAGTGAGTGCACATATTATGGAGATATCCCAATGTGTTCGATCAGGATACAATCTGATTCCAGAAATGCTGGATGAGGTGTGACATAAAGCTGAACGTTGACCACAGAAGTGCAAGGGTGTGTCCCTGCCCAGCCCAAACCTGTGACACTCCCTGTCTTTGAAGAATGGCTCCACCTTCCATCCAATCACCCAGGCCAAAACCCCACAAAGTACTCTAAACACCTCCTCTCCCCTCACCTCACCACTCCACCAACCACGCATTCTTCACATCTGGCTCACTGGTCACCCCTGCCACTGACATGTGTCACCCGCCACCCACACCATTGCCACGCCCCATGCCAGGTCTCTGCCTGCACACACTTCTCCTCCAGGGCGTCCTCCACACGCTTCCCGAGGCAGGGACACCAACCGCCAGCACTTTCTCCTCCTGTCTCTGGAAGGGAAAGCCTTTCAGGTGTCCCCCATGCTCTGGCCCTGCCCTCCACACCAACGTCACTTCCCACCCTTTCCTTCCATGCCATGCTGCCATGTATATTGACCTACTGAGAATTTCTAGAATTCTCCATGCTGTTCTCTACCTCTGAGGTTTCGCAGGTGCTGACACATCTGACTGGAATGGCCTTCCTCTCCTGTGATCCACCCGGAATCTCATATTCATCCTTCCAGACAGCTTGAGACAGTTTCCTCTATGGCACTTCACTGCCCCCCGCTCCAGGGGCATTGTCTGTCCTCCCTGTGTCCATCGACCGCCATCGGGGTCACTGGCACTGCACGGCTTACACTCTGCCTTCCCAGCTGGCGTGCAGGTCACTGCAGAGCCTGTCCAGTGTCCCATGTCTCACTCTATCCCACCCTTTATTATAGAGCTCAGGAAATACTTGTTTGGGGTATTTTCTAGAAATCTAGGAATTCAATTTGAAATACTTGGTCACTGGTTAATAATTCATTCTGAATTCAGCAGGACTGATCTTGCATGAGGAACAAACCAGCCATCGGTTCAAACTCAAGAACGCAGAATGGAACAGACAGGAGGGAGACCGAAGACACAGGTCAACGAAGATGGTATAGAAGCACCCAGAACAAAGACCCTTACCCAGAATCCTTTAGAAATTGGATAAAAATATGTACAGATTCTCTCCTAAAAAATATACCCACGTACCTAGTGGTTCTGTTTCCTGCAGAATGCCTGGGACCCACAGATTCTGTTCCTGAAGGGTGGCCCTTCTGCAGATGGACTTAGTGGCACAATATAAGGGGCCGAAAGAGTCCCCACAGTGACATGTTGGTTGCCCTTTCTCCAGGAATGAATGCACATGTGAGAAGCACATTTTCCCATCATTCTCACCCCAGCAGATTTGGGGAGAGGAGCACAGAGAGGAAACTGAGCATATCTCTTTGAACCCCAAATCCACCACTTACTAGCTGCAAAGCCCATGGAAAGTTACTTCACACCATGGGCCTCAGGGTACCTGGCGACCTAGATTTCTGACTCCTCTTTCTTTCATCGCCCATCTCCTCAGGAGGGCTCGCCGGAGAAACTCCTCTGTGGTCCCTGTTTCTTCTGCATGTGAGAGCCACTTGCTCAGCACCTGGCCACCTTACTTGTTCCCCAGAACCCTTCCAAGCATCACTGTATATCTTTGAGGGCAGAACAGAGACCTCTCTCAACCCCTGGTCTCAGAGCTCTGCTTCCTCCTGGCCTTCCCCCCTAGCACCACTTCATCTAAGGGCAACATGCAGCTGTCAGTCCCTTAGTCCCCAAGCCTTGGGAAGGAGAAGGCCCTGTGACCTGTTCCCCGACTCTCTGGGGTGCCTCCAGGCTTCCTGGGAGATGCCCCACTAGACCCAAAATATCCAGGCAACCTGATAATCACCACCAAGCCATTAATCCTATCTACTCACATGTGTAGTCTGCACTCTCCACTCTAATTCATTGTCCCTGTCCCAAGGAAGCCAAAGTCCAGAGAGTCACACAGGAAGACAGAGGGCCAGAAATCAGGTCTCCTGACCCCCTATCTGGGCCATGTCCTCTGAACTGCCACTGTCTCCCTGGCTGACCACAAAAGGGACACCATTTCCACAGAAGCTCTCAGAATTAACATGCTTTTCTTCAAAGAAAGTTAAATGAGGACAATAATGCCTTTCTGCTCCCCCCAGAGCTGTTGTGAGGCTGGGCTGAGATAATATGTGTGACACTTCTTTGAAAAGCATAAAGTGCTGTAAAAACACGAGATTCAATTATAGCCAAGCCTCTGCAGAGTCACGTGGCAGCTCCAGCACATTTGTTTTGTTTTGTTTTTGTTTTAAATTGCAGAAGAGAATGAAGCAGGGCCCTTCTTGAGAAAGGCTGCTGATACCTTGAACATAAGGAAATCCTTCCAGAACCGAGCCAGCTCCAAGCTAAACAGGGGAGAATTGTTTGGAAGGGGCTCTCGTTTCCTCCTTCCTACCCCCTCCCTCATGCAGAGTATTCAACAGGACCTAATTTCACTTTATAAATGGAAACTGAATCACTGCATTCCAGGCTGGAAAATGATTGGAAATGAGAGTATGTCCGAGGTCAAGACCTAGCCACTTCCTCTCTGGACAGGAAGTGGGGCTCTCCAAATGGTCCTTGCACGGTCTCTCGTGATAAAAGGCCTGCTGTGGCCCTGGGCCGGGAGGGCTCTATGCTGTTTTCAAATCTCACTTTAAAGGAGAGAGAGGAAAAAGAAAAACCCGGATGTCCCTCTCTAAACAGGGATGTCAGCTCAGGAAGGAGGGGCTGTGCAGCTGCCTTTTTTGCGGGGGGTTGTCAACAGCATAAGAATTGTTTAAAATCTGTTATAAACACAGGCAGAGAGTTATGGTGAGTCAGGGAGTGGTATTCGCCCTCTCTCAAGCTCTGCGCAGGGCCCCTAAGGGCCGTCTGAGAGTCAGCAACCGTTGAACTGCTTGCTCCACTGTTGTGAAGATACCAAGGAAACCCAGCCTTCTGGAGGGCACAGCTAACTGGGCATTGGGCAGGGGTCACCAGAGATGAAGTTGGAAAATGGAACTCTGCTTGTTGGTCTTCGCAGGGCTGGGACTCCCCAAGAACAAGGACTGGCCCTCTGGCCCAGGCTGCTCAGCTCTTGGCTGGACACAGAGCGGCGTCAGCAATGCTGATAAAGCAGAATGTGAAGTTAAAGAGCAGAATGTGGGGGCCTCTCTGGTCTACAAAGTGAATCAGGAAAAAGAAGCAGCCACTAGGGGAGAATAATTTGTGTTACAAGGCACCCTCTGCCCAGCTTATTTTCAGGAGGGTCATTCAGATGGAATCGCAGCCCCAACTTAAAAGAAGAAGCCTCTGGAAGACAGGGAAGAGAGAAGGCAGATGTGATCAGGAGGGAGGAGCCATGAGATGCAGTAGAAAAGGCAGAGGCCAAACCAACCTTGTGTATTAGATGTGGGGCCTCAGATCAAGTGACCCCACCACTTGGGGCCTCTTCCAGTTTGTTGGTCACTTCAACACCTCTAAGTTGGGAATAAGAATACCAAATTTTTAGAGGTATGGTTAGAATTACAGATCATGTTTAGAAATGGAAACGCATGTTGTCTTAGAAAGCTGAATCTGTTTATTAAAATATCTATTGACTAAGACTTAAAGATCAACAGCCTCTACCCTTGAGAAGGTAATAAGAAAAAGAAGGCTGAGACAAATATAATTTTTGATCATTGTAAGAGTAGAGCATGCACATTATAATGCACTTAGAAAGTACAATAAGCAGGAAAAACAATCACAAAGGCAACCACTGTTAATGTGTTGGTGTTTTCTTTTAGTTTTCAAATTTATTTTTTTTAAAGTGGTTATCCCACTTTGTATTAGTTTTCTATTGCTGCATAACTGCATAACAGTTTCCCACAAACTCAGTGGCTTAAAACACACCCTTTTATTATCTCACAGCTCTGCTAAGTCTGAAGTCCAGATGGGCTCAACTGGGCTTTCTGCTCAGAGGCTCCCAGGCCAAAGTCAAAGTGTGTCAGCAGCTGGACTCTTCTCTAGAGGCTGGGAGAAGGATCCATTCCAGCCTCATTCAAGTTGTTGGCTGAATTCAGCCATAGCACCAACATCTCTGTTTCCTTGCTGGCTATTAACCAGGGGCCTCTCTTAACTTCTAGAAGCTTCTCTCCAGTACCTGCTTGAGATCCCCTCCACCTTCAAAGCCAGCAAGGCCGTGTTAAATCTTTGTCATGCTTCAGATCTCTCTAATGTCTCCTTCTATCACCAGCCAGAGAAAACGACTGGCTTTTCAAGGTCACATGTGGTTCGATTAGGCCCACCTGTATAATCTGTTTATTGCTATAGAACATAAAATACTCTCAGGGATAACACCAGGGATGATGGTCATTGGGGCCATTTTAAAAGTTCTGCCTACCACATACCATATAATCAATTCTGTATCCTAACACCAGGGTGACAATGAGTACTAATTGTCACATTGGTTATTTATTACTGGAAACTGTTTAGGCCACACTCTGTTTCAATTGGTTAGTTAGGATTAGTCAATTGTTAACTATTTTGACTATAGCTCCTGCCTCTAAGCATTTTGTCTGTCAATGACATTTGTGATGATTAATTGTATGTGTTGGCTTGATCTGACTAAGTGATGCCCAGATAGCTGGTAAGATGTTATTTCTGCCTCTGAAGGTGTTTCCAGAAGAGATCAGCATTTGAATCAGTAGCCTGAGTACAGGAGACCCACACTCACTAATGTAGTGGGCATCATCCAATCCACTGAAGGCTCAGATAGAACAAAAAGGCAAAAATTAAAAAAAAAAATTAAAAAAGGGTGAATTCTCTCTCTCTTATTGAGGTTGATCTCTATCTTGCATTCAGACATAGGAGATCCCGGTTCTTGGGCACCTGGACTTTGGGACTTATACCTGTACGCCCCACCTCTCCACCCCACATCTGTTTTCAGGCCTTCATACTCACCTGAATTACACAACTGGCTTTCCTAGTTCTCTAGCTTACAGATGGCAGATGGTAGAGCTTCTCAATCTTCTCTAGATCATGTGAGCAAATTTTGTGGAGAACGCCCTCATACGACATTCTTTTCACATGTTGAACAATGGCATGAGATTCCATTACATGGATGTGTCGTAATCTGCTTAATAATTCTGCTAACCAATAACTACGGTGTAAGGAATACAGATTTGGTTCAGTAAGGATGCGGAGCCGTGGACACTGGGGAATAACAGTGAGCTTTGCATGTTATGCAGATCACTCAGCCAGAGTTGGGAGTGGTTGGTGGAAAGGAGATTAGACAGCCACAGAGGCAAGCTGGGGGCCTAGAGGGAATTCTGGGAGAAGAAATATTAGCCAACTCACATCTTTACAAAGAACCTCATACATTCAGTCATTCACTTATTCAGCAAACACTGAGCACCTATTATGTAGCTGGCCTTGTTCTGGGCCCTGGGGACAGAGAGAAATAATGCAGTCTCCCTGTCCTTAAGGAACTCACAGCCTATAAGTAAGAGAAACATGCTCGTAGATCAAGAGCCAAGTTCTAGGTCCTCTGATGGTCTTTTGTACATGATCCAGTGGAGGTGGCCAATTCTTCCAGGTGGGAGCAGGGGGGCAGGGGGCAGGTCAGAAAAGAGAAGTCTTAAAAAGAAAGAGTTATGGGTTTAACTGTGCCCCCCACCACCATCCGTATATTCCAGTCCCAACTCCTAGTAGTACAGAATGTAACCTTCTTTGGAGATAGGGTCTCTTCAGAGGGAATCCAATTAAAATGATATTATTAGAGCAGGCCCCAATGCAATATGACTGGTGTCCTTATAAAAAGGGTAAATTTGGTCAAAGACACACACAGGAAGAATGCCAGGTGAAGATAAAGGCAGCAATCAGGGGAATGCTTCCACGGACAGGGAATACCAGATTGCCAGCAAGCACCAGAAGCTGGAAGAGAGGCCAGGGCAGATCCTTCCCTGGAGCCTGCAGACGGAGCGTGGCCCTGCCCACACCTTGGCCTCAGCCTTCTAGCCTCCAGAACTGTGAGGTGACGAATGTCTGCTGTGCTTAAGCCACTCCCTATGGTACTATGTTACCGCAGCACTAGTAAACTAATACAGTAAGTCGACCTAGGCAAGCCTGTTCTGGGAAACGCCACGGGAGAAAGTCAGCCGGTGAGTCTGGGGCGTGACGCTGGCTGAGGACGCAGGAGTCTCGAGGTGCAGAGGGAGCCAGGGCCCTGCTTGCCAGGCCAAGGAGTGCTGACTTCACCTAGAGGCAGTGGAGACTCGCGGGAGGATTTGGGGCAGCACTGGGGTGCAGTCAGATCACCCTGGCTTCTGTGTTGGGGGGTCCATTGGAGGCGAAGCTTGTGAAGCCAATGAAGACGTGTTGAAATCATCCAGGCAAGTCATGGCAGGGGTCTGCTCTGCGGCAATGGAACAGAGAAGGGCCCAACTGAGAGATTTTTAAGAGGGTAGAAGCAAAGGGCTCGGTCACCCCTGGTGTGTGCTCAGGAAGGGGGCATTTGAGATGCCTCCCCGATTTCTGCTTATGGGTTATCCTAAGAGTCCCCAGTTTCTAGAAGAGGAAAATGCAGCCCACTGACCAAGATGAGTCAGCAGGCAGCTTTTAATTCCTCCCATTGCCAGGAGTGGCAGCAGCCCCAGGCTACCATGATAGAACTGACCACCCTATTGCAGGCGGCCTCCTCTGATAACTGCTGTTGCTGGCTGTGTCCAGAAAGGGAAGTTAAGACTATCATGGTCGTATGCCCTCCACACCCCTTGAGAAGAAAAAAATCAGTGAGTGTTTCCATAATCACACTGCCTTGGGAGCTGCCAGGAAATTCCAACAGGAAACTCCCGTTTGGAAGTGTTTTGTTTTGATTAGAACATGTTTATTCCCCTCCAAGGATGCGCTTTGAAACCAGGCCTGCGGCTGGAGCTTGTCGCTGATACAGGCTCCGGGAGGGCCTCGGCCACCTCTGAGGGCAGAAGGAGAGGCCAGGATGCTGCCGCCCCAGTCCAGGGAGCTGAGCCCAGGCACAGCACAGGCATGCTGGGGGCATGGAGGGGTATGGCCCTGGAAGCCCCCCAAGGCTGGCATCTGGAGAGGGCCCCTGGGGAACCAGGATAAGCCACTTCAAGAAGCACCAGATGCTTTTTAATTTGGCTTGGGATTCCTGAGGACCAGATGAGCTCAGTTCCTGAACCACTGTTCCAAATTGCCATTTGGGTTGATATTTACTTTATAACAAAGATTCAGGAGAAAATGAATCAGCGTCAGCCTTTTGTTTAGGAGGCTCGGGCTGAAGCTCTTCCCAAACTAGCTCCACCTCGGTTTCCAGGCACCAGGAAAGCCATGCCCAGTGGTCAGGAGATTGTTCCAACTGCAAGACCAAATTCAACAGGACTATCACCACTCCCCTCCCCAGCCGCCCCGGGGAAGCCAATGAACCCCCAGAGACAGCACCCTGTAGGCCTCCTACCTGCCTTCCATCTGTGGAGCAGAAGTTCCAGAGTCCCATGGTCAAGCTACAGGTCCACACAGGGAAGCACCAGGGTGGAGCAGGGGGCAGAGGAACAGGTGGAGCAGGGTGGAGCAGGGAGCAAGGTGATGTGCAGGTGCTCCTCCTCGGAGAACCTGCCATTCTGCTTGACGAAGCAGTGGCTCTCAGCCTCCCAGGCTGGAATGGGGCTCCCCAGCACCCTCCTTCCCTTTCAATGGGTTTTAAATGGCCTTCACAAGTCAAGCCTCCCAGGAAAATATGAGTCCAGCATGTAGATGTTGGCTCTTAGCATAAAATCCAGGGTTAGATATTCAAGTTCCCATTTCCCTTCGGATTCCCAAAGCCTCTGGTCAAATTCTTAAGGGATTCTAATTGGCTCTCTGTAGCACATCTCGGGGTTGGCATCAAGTATTTGGAAGAATGAAATTCACAACCAGAACTCCCTTCCTTCTCAACATTCCAAGATTTTTAAATGGTCTAAGAGGCCATCTGAGCAAGGGACACTGTTGCTTTAGTCTTTGCCACTCATCTGGGCTGGGCTGCTGCAGGGGCTCCTTGCTGAGGGTTTCTCCAATATGATCAGGGAGACGCCTCAAGGCCCCAATTCTAAAAGAAGTGAGAGACTCCTCACCCAGTCCTATCCCCACCAACCAGCCTCCTGCTTCACAGAGCTGATTTTAAATGTAGGTTTTATTAGAATTCAGGTACAGTGAGGACAATGGATCAGAAATGATGGCCACTTAAATGACAGTTTGTTACTCACAGTTCCCAGGAGAAGGGGGTGCACCACGCCATGCCACCACAAGCCACACGGGCCACACGGGGAAGCCCCAGGGTCGAGCAGGAGGCAGAGGGAGCAAGGGGGAGACGTGGGCAACCTCAGTCGTGGTTTTGGCAGGAAGGAATGGGCAAGGCGGGGTAAACGGGCTTAGGTTGGACTAGTTTGAATAATTTCGGTGGACTCTGGGACTCAGGGCTGTCCCTAGTGGTCTGGTACTGGTCCTGGGGTTGTAGAGGGTGGATAGTGGCCCGGAGCATGAGAGCCTGGTGAAGTTGTGGTTGGTGTGTGAGCCCGGGATGGGTTGGCATGACTGCACGCAGCTGAGTCGGTGACCACGTCCAGAATTGGTCAACTTTGAGGGTGAAGCGGGGGAGGTGGTCCCTCCAGGCTCAGCGAGGCCCCAGATGTGAGCCTATCAGAATAAAGGCTGAGTGCAGGCTGAGTGCGGCCCTGCTGGAGGATGCTAACAAGTGTCCCACAAAGGACACACAGTATCTGACAGCGGTCGAAGAGCTTTTCCTGGTCTTGGCCTCCGGGGAGTCTCGAGGCAGCTGGGGCAGATGGTGGTCCCCATTTGACAGACGAGTGAAGTGCAGCGGATGGTGTGACCAGCCCAGCGAGGGCAGAGAGGGGCTTCAGCACGGATCCCCTTGGGAACGTCTGTGGAGTTCCCTTTCAAGTACATCCGCTGCCTTGGGGAGAAAAGCGGTCACCATGCAGTGGGAGGCTGGTCCATGATCTTGTCCTTAAAACTTGTTTTTTGAAGGGGAGAAAGCTATTGTCAGAAAACATCGTTTTTCTTTGGCTATGCAGATAGCTGCATCAATGGGTAAGTAAGTGTCTGCTTAATTGAACGAAGCATGTTAAAAAGCAATTAACGCTTTAGTGACTTCATTTGTCAACTTAATACTATGTCATGTAGTTTCTTGCTTTATAGTTAATAGAACTTGTCATGCATTGTGCCACTTGATTCTATTCAATCAAACACTGAGTGAAGTTTACTCTGTGCCGGGCTCTGCCCTAAGAGCTGGAGAAACAGAAATGACTAAAACCCGGCATCTTCCCTCAAATCACAGTGGTGGCAAGAGAGAAAGGACAAGTATATTACAATATATAGTGTAATAGATACAATTATGGACTAGGTACAGTGAGCATGCAAAGAAGGAAATGATAAACTCTTTGGACAATAACACGCAGGGAAGGGCTTCTACAGGAAGTAACATCTGGGCTGATTTTTAGGGACAAGTTCACCAGATGAATAAGAAAATATTCCCATTTCTGTTGATGGGAATAACATGGGCATAGGCCCAGAATAAATGGAATATTTGTCATTTTAGCATTTTCATTGTTCTCAAGTACAAATAAAAGACTCAAAAAAAGTGATTTAAACAATTAAAAAATATAAAAATAGGCTGGGCGCGGTGGCTCACGCCTGTAATCTTTGCACTCTGGGAGGCCAAGGCGGGAGAATTACTTGAGGTCAGGAGTTTAAGACCAGACTGAGCAAGAATGAGACCCTGTCTCTACTAAAAATAGAAAAAATTAGCCTGGTGTGGTAGTCCCAGCTACTCAGGAGGCTAAGGCAGGAGGATTGCTTAAGCCCAGGAATTTGAGGTTGCAGTGAGCTAGGCTAACACCATGGCACTCTAGCCCAGGCAACATAGTAAAACTCTGTGTTTAAAATATATATATATATATATGTATGTATATTTTATATATATATATAAAAGATTAAACTAAGATAATTTATATTTATCTCATATAAGTCTAGAGGTAGGGCAGTTGTAGGGTTGGTTAATTCAGCAATTCAATGACATCAGCACAGACCCAGTTTCCTTCTGTCTTTCTGTTCTGCTGTCCTCAGTGAGAGAATTTTATTCTCAGGCTTGTCCCGTCACGGTTACAAAATGGCTGCAAAAGATCCAACATCACTGCCTCATATAACAGTGTCAAAAGTCCAGAAGTAGGCTGGGCATGGTGGCTCACACCTGCAATCCTAGCACTCTGGGAGGCAGAGGCGGGCGGATTGCTCAAGGTCAGGAGTTCGAAACAAGCCTGAGCAAGAGCGAGACCCCGTCTCTACTATAAATAGAAAGAAGTTAATTGGCCAACTAAAATATATATAGAAAAAAAATTAGCCGGGCATGGTGGCGCATGCCTGTAGTCCCAGCTACTCGGGAGGCTGAGGCAGGAGGATCGCTTGAGCCCAGGAGTTTGAGGTTGCTGTGAGCTAGGCTGACGCCACGGCACTCATTCTAGCCTGGGAAACACAGCAAGACTCTGTCTTAAAAAAAAAAAAAAAAGTCCAGAAGGAAACACACCCTTCCTTATGTCCCATTTTAAGAGTGAAGAAATCTTACAGAGAACCTTTGCCAGAAGCACATTGCAAGGTTCCCATAATTCTCATTTGCCAGAATTGCCTCAGATGGCCATGCATTAATTCAGCCAGGGAAATAAAATTAGTGTTGCTGGTTCTTAGACTAGTCAAGGTTCTGTTCAGTGGAGTGCGGACCAGTCCAACTCACTTTCATGTACTTGGCCTCCTAACACGTGGCAAGTTGGGGTTCTGTTCAGGGGAGACTGACCAGCAAAGGCTGTTGCTCCAAGGCTGTGCCTCAGAGAGTGGTCGCTTGGGCTCTGGTGCCGGTTCCAGCAGTGCCTCACTGTATGACTTTGGGCAGTCACCTCCTCTGTCTGAGCAGTTCTCTCTGCCTTAATCAGGAGCTCTAAGGCGTGCCCGAGGGCTCTGATTCGGTGAGCCAGGAGGTACAGCAGCACAGAGGGTATAATAAAGCCAAGTCATAGCAGGGGCTTCCCAGGAATTGCAGACTTTGTCACCATTTGGGTGCTCTTTTGTCTGCCCCACATTGAAGAGGACGTGGGGACCTTTGGTTTTCCTAGAGCTCCATTCTCTAGAGACGTCTGATTGCCACAGAGACAGCTGATGCTCAACAAAGAGCCAGGTGCTCCCTGAGATTTCCCGCAGTCCCCTGCAGTCCGCTGGGGAAACGGGACTGGGCTCTCTCCAGTGAGCTGCGGCTGAGCCGCCCACCCCACCAACAGCTCCCTGGGAGGCCATGCGCTCTAAATAGCGTGGGGACCACGTGGCCCATGTCAGCCAGGGATCTGATGCTTCCCCAGGGTGTGAGCAGGGCCCAGTGAGCTCATTGGTATGAAAGAGTTCTGGAAACTAGAAAGTGTTGTTTACATGTGAGTGAATAACAGAATTATGGGCAATAATGGTGTTGGTTGCAACAACAGCACTGGTAACAGAGGCAGTGATGTAAGTTACAGTGGTGGCTGGGTGGTAATTCTGGAAGTTGCAGTCATCGGGGTGAGAGGAGCCAGGCAGAGGAGGAACGGTAGTGGTGGTGGTGGTGGCACAGTAGTGTGATGTTGACAGCAGCGGGGGTGGTGGCATATTTGGAAATAGGATAGAATCTATATAGTAATGTCAGTGATGGTGATGGCAACAGCAGGACAAAACCTACTTGCATTCTAAGCAGTGAGGGAAGAGTTAGACACCACCATGCCCGGGTCCTGCCCAGAGCTGCCCCTGTCTTCCCCATCCTTGGCTCCAGACTATTTCCAGCGTTTCCTAGGCCTGGCCACCCTTACTTTTGGGAATTCCACCCCTTTCAAAAGAAACTGCTTGATTTATTTCACAATAAGGAAACATCTGCAGATCACCACGCTCCCCAAATTATATATTATATAATTCTAAACCAGTTGAGTCGTGGCTGACTGTTGGTATGTTTTGTAGACGTCCAATTAAATAATTATTACATACAATTTTGCTATTTTCTTTATATATTTTGAAACCAAGTTTTCAGGGCTCTCAAACATTTTTGAAGGCTCTTAAACAGCTTGTAGACCCTGGACACTGTACCTAGGGCCTAACAGTGGCCAAGGGTCGATGCAGCTCTGGCTATGAGGCCGGCCAAGCAGGGAAGGGACGATTCTTCCCACGCCCACCCCAGGGCTTGAACCTGATTGGCTCTGATGTGAGGAGGGGCCCAACACAGACACACACGTGCCTCTCCAGGCCCCAGGCTGTCACCGCGTGGCGTGCCAGTGCCTCCTGGGACATGAGGGCGTCAGGGTCCGGCCCTAATGACTCAGGCCTGCAAAGGTTTCCACCACTCCATGGTCTGTGGCGTCTTCCTTGAAAAACAACCATAGTGATTGTTTTAAAGCTCAGCAGCCGAGAGAAGGATGACGAGTGGTCTTGCTCTCAGGCCTGAGCAAACGTTTCTGGCAATGCCCCACCGGGGAGGAGCCCCTGATCCTAGGCTGGTTCCCAGGTGGAGTCCTAAAGGGGAATGGCAATCCAAAGGCATGAGAGAATTCGGGTGAGGGGCCAGGGACAGCAAAGCCACCCTTCAGCCTTAAGAAGGTGCCTAGGCCTTGTTGAAGGACCCTCAAAGTCTGCAGTCCCTGGAGACCCACAAGGGATTTTCTAACGCAAGGGGCAACTGATGAGACGAGCTGAAACACGCGGAAATGTCCGGCAAAGGCTGTCATCTCCGACCTGGAGAAAGAGGAAGTAAAAACTTGACCATGGCTCTTGTCTCCTACAAGGCAAAATCTGAACTCCTACATCCGGCTTGAGAGGATCTCTGTGATATGATCATGACCCTTCTAACACCTTAAATTCAGCTTTCCTGAGGGTCAGGGGCCACCTGCTGTCATCTCAGCCACACTGACTTATCCATGTCCAGACCTATCCGCACCTGTGCCTGCATCTGTGACTACCTG
Organism: Mirza zaza; assembly: GCA_008750895.1. Classification (NCBI taxonomy): domain Eukaryota; kingdom Metazoa; phylum Chordata; class Mammalia; order Primates; family Cheirogaleidae; genus Mirza; species Mirza zaza. The sequence continues at coordinate 51,964 of VSMD01077388.1, read as the reverse complement.
TCCCTCCATGTCACCTCTTCTTTGAAACCAGCCATGGTTTCCCAGCCATTCCTTCATTCCACTGGGCCCCACTGCGTTTGGAGCGTCCCTATGCGATTGCTTGAATTTTACTGGGCCATAATGTTTGGTTTCGGTGACTATCTCCATACAAGTGCACGAACTCCTCCAAGGAAGAGTTTTATTCCTTTAAGTGTCCTTAGCGCCATGTCTCGTCCTTGCCTTATGGCAGGTCCTCAATAAATAGGGGACGAATGAATGAAAAGCAAACATACTGTTTAATACATGAAAAAGTAACTGAATTATTGAAAGAATGAGTGGAAGGGTGACTTGCCTCAGTAAGGGACGTTATATTGTGCTACTAAATGCCCCAAGACTCTCTGTGTGAAAGGATTCCCCCTGCCTCTGCTAGGATTTGTTTCCCTCAGGGAGGGGACTCTCTTTGGCTGGGGAGGGGCCTCTCCGGGGCTGTGGCCCGGCTCTGCAGCTGCTGCTAACGCTGGCCATGTGTGCGTGCCGGGCGGGCGGGCGGGACACTACATTACTTTGTACTTAGGAAATGCCTCCCAGCTCTGCACTTGCCTTTTGAAATTTCACAACCACTAAATTCACTCCCAGGGTTCTTTATAGCGAACGAAAGTAGCAGGGCATCCACAACAGAGCTCTTTCCACACGCCAGCCTAGGGGCAGCCCGGACATGGGGGCCAGGGACCCGCGGCTGTGCAAGGCTGCCTCTCCAGGGCGGCCCGGGCGGTCAGCACAACCAGCTTTGGCAGGGCTAGGGAGAGATCCTCTTCTGTAATTAAAGCCCAAGTCTTTTTATAAAATAGGCTTTATTTATTTATTTATTTATTTTGGAGTAGTTTGAGATTCACAGTAAAATTGAGCAGAAAGTAAAGGGAATTCCCAGGTACGCCTTGTTCCCTTGTACTCACAGCGTCCCCATGGTCAACACCCCACACCAGGTGGTACGACTGTTACAATCAATGCATCTACGTTGGCCCGTCATTCTCACCCAAAACCTGGTGTACGTTCTATGGGCTTGGACAAATGTATAGTGCCAAGCAGCCACTGCTGTAGGACATTAAAGAGTATTTTCACTGCCCTAAAGATCCTTGTGCTCTGCCTATGCGTCTCTTCCCCCAACCCCTGGCAGCCACTGATATTTTTACTGTCTCCATAGTTTTGTCTTTTCCAGACAATCAAAAAATAAGCAGGCTTTTCAGATTGGCATCTTTCACTCAGTAATAGCAATTTAAGGTTCCTCCATGTCTTTTCTGAAGCCACCTGGCTGTCCCTGCCTTCTGCCACGTGCACCAGCCCAGGCTCACCTTCCCCTGGGCAAAGCCTACATCAGAGGTCAGACGGGGATGTGGCTCCCATAGGCTCTACCTTCATACAACTTGGTGGCCTTTGTGGAGCTGAACTTCAAAGCCGCCAGGCACTTCCTAAAGTCTGGACATTGCATTATCGTCTAAGCCTCGTGATAAGCCACAGCATAGGTACAGTGACACCCTCAGGAGGCCCAGCTCACAGGGGCAGCGCTGGCATTTGAAGTGTGCCGCTCAAGCCAACCCCACCACTGTTGCTTGCTCCAAGTCCTCTGTGGGCTTCTCCTCATTTCCATCCCAAGCTCTGGAACAGGTATCATGAGAACACATCTTTATGTAAACCAACTGTGTGTCCTGGAGACCACTTGCCCAGGTGGTCAAGTGGTCATTTTCGGGAATGACTTCCCGAAAAATGCCATCAGTCCAACTTGTCCAGCCCTGCAAGGTGGCCCAGGGGAGGGAGCCTTCAGCATCACCCACAGGGTCTGGTGCTGATGAAGAACGGTCCATGCAGCTGGGGACAGACGCTGGCCCAGCCCCAAGTGCCAGTGTGTAGCTGTTGTTTTCTGGGACTGGCCCTGACCTGCCAGTTCTATATACATTTGTGCTTCCTTTGATTAGAAGCAGAGTCAAAAGGCAAAGGGAATATTGCAAGCATTGAGCCCCCTTGCCTAATACCAAGGGATAAAAGCTGTCAAGGCCTTAGCTTTCCGACTTCACTCCCACTGTCCCCTCTCTGCCCAGCTTGGCCCGCAGATCACCACTCATGCTGGGCTCCCGCGAGGGGCTCTCTTCCCTCATTCTCTCACTCCAGGGAAATTCACTGAGGGTGACTGTCCGTGGTACTAAGGATGGAGATGTGAGTCGGACACAGTTCCTACCTCAAAGGAGGCCAGCAAGGGCCAGTGGGCTCAGCATGCACAGGCTCTGGGCTGCGAAGACAATGTAATGAATGGAACCAACTGCCATGGCAGCCTCTTGCCGGGATCTGTGCCTTTCTAGCATGAAGCTAAAGAGACTGAGCAAGATACGGATGAGGGTAGAGGGTAAAGGGAGCCAGAGTCAGGGCAGACTTTGGCAATTTGGAAAACTGAGGCTGAGAGAGGTTTCACGGACGACCTGCCCAAGGTTGCCCACCAGGTAAATGGCACATTCAGAACTAGGACCCCCAGGAGGATGAGGAAGGGGAACAGGAGAATCTACCTGGCAACAGATGCTGTCCCAGTGACTGCTTCTTGGTGGGCCAGCCACCGGGCATTAGCCACCTCTGGAAGGCCTGCTCACCTACAGTGCCGTAAGAGGGAGGGTCCCAAATCCCAAACTTCAGCCTGAAGCTACTGCTCAATGAGGATGAAGGATCCAGATTCCAACTAGTACCTCCCTTAGACGCAGGACACTAGAGCCCTGCCCGTCCCCAAGTTGCAAAGGGCCTACCAGGCCTCCCTACAGCAGCACCCATCCCCCTGGGCCAAGGAAATGCACCCACCCTGAGCCTGTCCCCTCCCTCAGTCCCTGGACCATACTCCACATACCCGGGACCCCAGAATGTCCTACCGCCCCAATGCCTCTGAGCTTGCTTCCAGAATCCACTCCCCTAACGGCTGATGGGCCACTGGGGTGCTCACCCCTGGGTCCGAGGAGCAGCCAGGGAAAGACCTTTTGGCGATCGAGGTGGACAGAGCTGGGACTCAAAAGATGGACTGTAAGGTCCCTTCCCCAGGCCTGCGGAAAGACAAGAGAGGCAGGCTGCAGGCCAGGTTCCGTCCTCCCTGCTCTTTTTTCAAATCCCTCAAACACGAGAGGGGGACGATGGGCAGAGCCTCCCCACCGCCCCGCTGCTCTCCCAGCCTCCTTCCCGCGCGAGGCAGGTGCGGAGCCGCCGCGGCCCCAGCAGCAGCCGGCGTTTGCTAAGCAACCAGCGGCTCCAGGCGCTTCTCCCTGCTCTCTTCAGTTGCTATGGAAGCTGTTTTAGAAAACCCTTCCTGCCAGCAAACAAGGCTGTCTTGTCAAAGCCGGGCTCCGAGCACCTTGCCTTCCCGCCCTGGGCAGCGCACACGGGGCTGGGGCGCTGCCGCACGTCAGGCTGCGGAGCACGGGCGAGTCACCCTCTTGCAGCTTCTTTGACCCTTGCTGGGCCCAGACTTGTCCCCTGTCTCCCCCTGATGTATTTGTCCTCCCCAAGATGTCTTGTCTTCTAAGTCCTGCTCCCCTCCCCCACCCTCCACTTTGCTCCTGGCTTCCAGCCGGGCATCTGCCACGGGCTGCATGGCTTCATCCCTGGGGTGTCAGGTCTGTCACACAGCAGGGGTAGGGAGATGAAGACACCTGGTCCTGCGTCAGGCCTCAAGGTGAAGTGCCTTCGAGGACTTGTTTTTCTCCTGCTAGGGTAGGCCGTCTCTTAGCAACACTCCAGCGCATTATTGTGGGACCAAAGCCCCTGTCTCCTCTCTCCATGTTGCCAGTGACCCCCTTCTGCCACCAGAGCTGTGCGTGGACCAAGGCGCCGGCGGGCGGGGTGGGTGCCGCACATGAGGAGGAAGTGGGAGGACGCTCACCTTGGCCCACGAGGGACTCCGGATGCAGCGTTCTCTGTCGGAAAAAAAGAAAGTGCATATTTGACATGAAAAAAACAAGCTCTTCAACAAAAGGTTGGCCTTGGAGGAGGAGAGCAAGCTAGCAAATTGGAATGCCCGTCTTTCCCCCACCAAGGCTGGGAGGGAAGCTAGAGAGGATGGGAGGCAGAATGGGTTTCAGGAATGCCTGTCCCTGTTTGAGGAGTCTCGCCACGGGTGGCTCTGTGACCTGGCGCAAGTGGTCCCTCTGCTCTGAGCCCCCATTTGCTCATCTCCAAGACGGTGGTGAGAGCTCCTGGTTGGCATTGCTGGGAGGGTAGCAACCCAGCCGCTGGGAGCACTCCACCCTCACACTCCTGTCCCTCTGTGACTGTTACACTTCTGGCGTGTCCGCGATCGTGGCAGGTGAGCTGCAGTCAAGCATGGCCACTGTCTCTGCTCCGTTAGAAGGTGTGCCCCAGGAGGGCAGAGAGCTGGCGAGACTCGCGCACAGCCGTGTCCTGGGCACCAAGAAAAGGACCTGCGGGTGGGTCACATCAAACAAGCCTTTGTGGAATGAAGAGATGTCATCTCAACACCCCAAACAAGAACACACACGCTGGCTCATCACAGCTGCCCAGGTCCCCAAAGGCAAAGATGCTTGTTAGAAGGGGTGTATTTTTCTCAAAGATCAGAAACAGTTCGACATACCCATTTCTGAATGCAGAACTGCTGAAGTGAATAGAACAGCAAATGAAAAATAAAACATAAAGAGCCAAAAGAGACAAAGCCAGATGATCCTGGGCCCCGTGGGTGCTGGTTTCTGGAGCTCCCTGCTAGCCTCCCCCTGGGGGGCCCCAGCACGGGGACAGACGTCCCCTGTGCATTTGCAGCAGGGTGCTCCATTAATCACCCTCGTTCCTTTCTGGGTTCATTGTGATGTTGGCGAAAAGCACCTGTTGAGGATCTGTTTTTCTTCTCAAAAGAAGAATCAGAATCATCACGTGAGAGAAGTTAGACATGCTCATTAAAAAAAAACACCTCAATAATTGCAAAGTGGTTCGATTAAAGTAACAAAAAGGCAATTCCAATTGATTTCTAGAAAGTCAGAGTTTATTGTTAACGTTCTGCTTTGAATTTGAGATTGAAAAGCTTCAAGAGCAGAAACTATAATGCATATAGCCTTCAAAGAATTTTTTCATTTTTAAAGAAACAACTCAGTCTCCTTTTCTCAGATCCTAAGAAACTCAGTTGAATATTTGAAAAAAAAAATTTTTTTTTTAAGATCCAGCCTCATATTCCCTAGAATCTTGCAGAATTTCAAAGCTGGAAAAGCCTCAAAGCCCAAAACTCCTCCTCCTTGGAGTGAAGCGGGCGGGGACTTTGAAGCTGGACAGGCCAGGTTCAAACCCCCAGTTAGCCCAGTCGCTTCACTGCTCTGAAACTCTGTAAACACTGGTGGGTAAAATGCTGGTGATAATTCCTACCTTGCAGAGTTACGGGAAGGTTTAACCGGCACAATGTATGCAAACCTTCAGAGTAGTGCCCGGGTGTTTCTCTTGGGAAGGGTCGTGGTGTGATTATCGGTGACACAAAAAGAGACATTCCCAAGATGCTCAGGCCTGGATCCGGTGAAATATGCAAGAGATGATGTTGATCTATGGCAGGCTTGGTGCTTGCTCCCATTCAGCAAGAATAGGGTGTGCGATGTGCATCGCCCGCCCCTGGGCCCGATGCCAGCAGCACCCACCTGCACGCCATACCTGCTTCTCTGGACGTCAGCCAGGCTACTGAGTCCGTCGTGCTGGACATTCGCTGTCCCTCCCCGTGCTTTGCTTGTTCCTGCATCTACTACACCTCGTCTGAGCTCTCAGCTTCAAGACCCAACCCTGAAGCCCACCCCACACACCCCACTGGGCCCATTCCCCTGTTTTAAAGACCTTCATCTTCCACTTTCCCCGGTTGCTTCAGGGATACTCCCCTGCCCTAAGCCAGCCCCCTCAAGGGCGAGTCCTTGGCCTCACTGCTTTGCCAGAACCTTCATCCAGTGGGGGCATCTGTTGAATTTCTGCCTAGGAGGAGCAAGAGGTAGAGGAGGGGGATGTCACGAAAAGACTTGTCTGGAAGCACCATCTACATAGCTATGGTAGGCTTATTTTGGGGGGTGGGGGGAAGGATGGAGAGAGCAGGAGGAGGCTGGACCCCTCCCACCGTCACTGCCCCCTGACTGCCCTGATATTTGGACCCCGTATTCACGGCCCTCCTTCCAGACGGGCAGACCGACTCATCTTCTGCTCCTGGATTAAATATGGCATGAAAGAAAAGAACTAACATTTACCAAGTCCTAAGGAAAGAACTAACTGGTTTGGATTCTCCTCTAGGCACTTTTGCATCCAAGCATCTATAGACTTTGTCCTCGGCCAGCCCAGCTGAGCCGCATCGCACTTCCCTGGACTCCCTTGCCGAGGCTGTGGCAGCTCACACGTGCTATTGTGAATCCACACGTCTCCCTTGTTGCTCCCGCTCCCTGCATGTCCTTCTTCAGCCTCTCCATCCTGCACCAGGGGCAAGTGCAGCCGTGTGGCAAAGACACCGGCTTCACCCTGAAGGTCACCTGCCTCACCAAGTTTGGAGGCGATGAGGATCCAAGGCTGGTGCCGTTGTATTCCATGCCAGTTTGAGTTTGGCCTTGCTCTCCCCAGCTTCATGTCCACCCTTCTTGGCCTTGCTGAGGTCAAACCCAGTGCCTTACACAGCTTTGTTCTAAATCACTTGCCACGGGCCTGTTATTCTAAGGAACAGGGGTTGATTGTTAGTACAGTGATATAGTTAATATAGTTAGTACAGTGCAGTGGTTAAGAAGGTGGCTTCTGGAACTACACATCCTGAGTTCAAATCCCGACTATGCCATGCCACTTGGTAGCTGTCGACCTTTGATCTTACCACTGCCCATCTTAATTCTTCATCTGTAAAATGGGAATAATTATAAATATCTGCCTCATAGGTGGTCCTGAGGCATAAATGACTTAATAGATGAAAAGCGTTTGGGATGGTATTTATCACCTCCATGAGCGTTATTATTACCATCATCTCAGTTTGTCTTTGAAAACATGGTGAGATATGTACGCTGTTATAGTCACAGATCAGTGGAGTGAGACTCAGAAAGGTTAGGTGACTTAGTCAGGGCCACTCGGCTGGTAAGTGACAGAGCTGGAGTCCATCCTGGGTCACTTTGCTTCCAAACTACACGAGGAAAGAGAAGGTTCCCATTTCCATTTCTTATCTCTCATCCTTCTGGGAAGCTGTCTCTTTGGAAAGCTTCCAAGCCTCTTGTTTCATAAGGACCCTTAATCATTTTAATCAAGAATGGAAATATTCACCAACTTGGGCCTCTTTAGACAGATTCAAAGATTTTGCAAAAGAGATAATTTCCCCTCCATGCTGAATCCTTTTCTGAACGCAGTGCACAGCTTCACTCATGACTAATTTGGAATTTCAATTAATCAACAAGTATTTATTCAGCTCTAATCTCTCTCCAACGTTGTGCTAAATGCCACGGGAGGAACGGGCACCTGTGGCATAGTGGGAAATCGACTGGACTCAAATTCAAAAAAGTTGCACTTGCCAAGTCACTCCGTGGTTTCCTATCTGTAAAGGAGTGATAAGGGGACCTACCTCTGTGGCTCCAAACAGGTATGTCCACATTCAGTGCCCAGCCCCTATAGATGTGAACTTATTCTCAAAAAGGGTCTTTGCAGGAGTAATTAAATCAAGGATCTTAAGATAAGACCATCACTCTGGATTATCTGAGTGAACCCTGAATCTGATGACAAGTGTCCTTTGAAGAGACAGAAGAGGAGAAGAAGCACATGCAAGAGGAGAGGAAGGCCACATGAAACCAAGGAATGCCTGAAACCGCTGGAAGAGAAAAGGGAGGATTCTTCCCTGACGCCTGCAGAGAAAGTGTGACCTGGCTGACTCCTTGATTTCAGATGTCTGGACTCTGGGACACTGAAAGAATACATTTCTGTCGCTTAAAGTGACAGGATTTGGTTAAGACCCCAGGAAGACCTTAGGCGGTGCCTCTTGGAATCTCTGTGATAGACAAAAAGTCCTCTAAGAATCTGAAGGGCCTATCTCAGCCAAGCTGACAGCGTCGATGCCCTGTGGCACAGAGATGAACTGTCCACACTGAGCACTATCCAAAGTATCAATTCATGAGCAAAATTAGTGGTTGTGTTGTTTTCAGCCACTAAGTTTCAGGGTCGTTGGTTATTTGACAATAAGTAACGGTGGACCAGACCAGATCCAAACCATAGGATTCCGTTCTCTGTCCAGTCCCCACTGACACAGTGGTCTCTCTGATTCCAGAGCCTGGGCTCAGGGTTCTGTCTCTTGACCCACAGGTGTCACCAGTGGGCAAAGTCTGGTTGGCATCTGAGCTAGGAAAGCCTCCACTCCTTGTGTGACTTTTCTGAATCCCAGAGCCTGTGCTTTCGATAGAGAGACATGGTCAGGACTGGCCTCCCAGGCTCCAGCCTCAGGGGAGGCGCCAGGTGGCGGGGGGAGGTGTCAGGTAAGCTGGACAGGGGGAGGGAAATGCCTTGGCCTGGGGAAGCAGCTGGAAGTTCTCTTCCAGGACCTTCTCTATCTTCGAGCAGGTTCCAGTGGGGCATCTGTGATTAACTTTGGAAAGAGTACATAGAATCCTCCTCCTTCCTGCCGAATGGGGGAATGTGTCAACTTCTGCGGGAAGTCTGAGGAACAGTGCCTGTCGGAACCTTTATTTCCCCACCCCCTACCCATTGATTATTGAATAACCACTGACGGAAGCCTCCTCCCTGCTGAGTGCGGGGGACGCTCACACTCAGGGAGCCATCTGTGTGGCGAAGGAAGCAGGCAGAGACACAGACAACCACAGCAACTCCCGAGTCTCCACTGAAGCCCGTGCTGGGACCGGGAGAGGCCAGAGGAGGGACCTGGGGAGAGGCTGCTGGTGCTGGGAACATCAGGTGGGCAGGACTTTGAGAGCCACCACAGGTAAACCAAGCCTGGATCTCAGGGGTCACCTGTCCCCTTCCCTACACTCCAGGCTGTTCTCTGGGCTTGTGTTAAAGCCCTTCTTTATTCCTGGAAAGCTTGTCCAACCTTGGCCAGCTAATTTCTATTCCTCCTTAGAAATTCTCACAGTAACCTCGGTGACACCATTCATGGGTCCTTATCCTCTGAGGGACACATAATCTTTTCTCCCTCATTATATAGGAAGGAAACCAAAGATCAGTTAAAGGCACTTATCAAATGTCCATACAGAGAGATATAGTATTAGTATATACCTACTGAGGTATACTATATACCTACTGAATAGGGAAACCAAAGCCTATTTAAAGTTGCATCCTTCATCCTTCTGAAAATTATTAACATAAAAAGATGATTTAGCAAAAATAATTAAGATATTAAACAAAAAAACCTCCTTTTTTAATACTTAAAGGGCTTTAGTTGTGCCTATAACATCCTACTTCTTTTTAAAATAGGAAGCAAGTATAGAAAAATACTCAGAGTTAGGTAGTGGGCAAATATTTGTATATTATGTTATTTTCTGTTCTTTTCATTATGTACAAGGATCTTCATCACTTTTTTTTGGTAAGACAATTTACTTTAATTAAACCCTAAGGAATCAGATCTAACATATTTCATATTCAAGTAATTTAATCAAAGATAATAGTGTAGCTAACAAAAGTGGTTTCTTGTTTTTGGGTGCACTGAAAAATAATCTCAGGAAACCAGTGTATAAAACATATATATATATATATATATATATATATATAGTCTTCCTGCCCTGCCCCCCCATCCTAACATTTCTTTTTCACATTTTCACTTCTCCTGGTTCACATGGAGGCAATATTTTTCATGAATTCAATCACAGCATAGATTCCAATTTGAATTCTACTATTTGCACTTGCCTCTGTCATTAACATTTTTGGTCTGAAGATTGTGGTATGAATAATCCTCATAATTATTGTTTTTAATGGCTACAGTTACTACAACTTAGTAAGCTGTTCCCCAATTATAGCTCACTTCAATCATTTCCAGCTTTTTGCTTTTATGGAAATACTTTCATAAACATCTTTATGAATATAATTATTTTATTTCTTTAGAAACAAGTATCTTTATGTAGATATGAAGTGCATACGATCACACTATTTTCCAATTAATACTATACCAACTTATAATGTACAGGTGTATGTTTTATCTCACTCCACCCATATTGAATATTTTCACTTATTTGTTGTTTTTGTAGGGGTTTCTCCCATCTTTAGTAGACCTATTTGGATGGTACTGATTACCCATGAGTGAATGAAGAAATTGCATGATCTGCACACTGACGCTGAAAGAAATTCAACATTTGGCTATTTCTACCATCTTGGATTCTTTAGTCTCCAGAATGAAATGGTATCACAGCCCATCCTTGTAGGGTGGTGCGTTTGACCATTTCTTCCTGCTCTTGGGGACAGTGGAGCGCTAAGCCTGGAGAGCAAAGATGAGAATGAGGAGGGGTGGGAGAGGCTGCAAGCTGGGAATGGGGAGCCCAGAACTCCTCATCACCGCCAGGTGAGCCCCTCACAGGAGGAGTGTGATGGAGCCTTTAGGGAGACTGAAACTTAATTGGTTCTAAGAATGATCCTCTGACAGGCACATTTTATAAAACACATCCTTTCTGGTACTGAAGGGAGTTTAGCTCTATTGTTCCTCTTGCAGGAACTATCAAAAACTAGCAAGCTCTTTTTAAATAATTTGACTGTTTCTAAGTATCAGACCGCTAATGAACTGAACCTTGGTTTTCAAAAAGTAATAAAGAAAACCCTAAATTTCTCTGACCGCAGGTCTCCAAAAGGGCAAGGATACGGAATTGCTGTGATCAGGCAGGGATTGGGCAAGGAGCCTGGAGGTCTCTACCCCGACCTCCTGGCCTTCACCATCTGTGCGATGGTGAAGGCCACACATCGTGGTGGCAGCTAGAGCGTGATACGTCTGAGGACCGAGAGATCAGAATCCAGGTCGAAGGACCCACATGGGCCCGAGCTTGCTGCGATTAGGAGTCACTCACCTCTCCACTTTGGGCTATAGTTTCTCCATGAGTCAATGAAGTAAATACTGCCCGGCCATCTTCCACAGTCTATCTGTAGGCTCTAGGTGACATAGTTAGAAAGTGTTTTGTTAACCACAAAAACATGCACATAAGGGATGTTGATGGTGGCGTTTCCATATTTGTACAGAAAATACTAATGTCTTTTGTCAGATAGACTAAAAGTCATGGAAAGAATAAAATAGTATTTTTTGACAAGCCATACCCAATTGAGAAGAAATTTTAAGAGTAAGGCCTTGAACTATAAAGTCTCCCAAATACATTCCAGTCTGGCCATGCACTCACGCCGAGAGCCTGCGGCCAGCCCTGGAAGCCATTAGCAGGGCTACAACTGCGTTTATAGTCACAGTTGCTCTTTACTGTAGAGTCCATTTTTAGGAAGCAGTAATCAACTTGAAATTTTCATACCACTATGTGATAAGACTAACAAGATGTCTCTTTTTTTCCCCTTTCTCCTCATCCTGCAGTATCACCATTGCCTGAATTTTGGAGAATGAAGAGTACCACTGTGGCCAGGAGAACAAGAGCAAGATGGGGAAAAATGGTCCAAAGTTGATCCCAGGGCCAGAGGAAGTCACTAAGAACCCTGACAGGCCACCACAGCCTGGATTTAAAGTATATTAAATCTATTCAGCAAACACTGAGGTCACCCAGAAGATATTGAAGTATAATCTGATAGGGGCTCCTCCAAGAGATCACAACCTAGTGGGAAACACAGGAAAACAAATTGTGACATTACAACATTATACTTGCAAAGTGTCCTGAGGAAGCTGCAGGTGATTCTTACCATACATATGGAGGTGGTATGGAGGCCACTGGAAAGCCACCAAGAGGAGATAACATTTGAGCTGAACGTTAAACACCGATGGGGCATTTGCCAGTGAAATTAGGGACAGCAGAGGGTATTGCAGGCGGAGGACACAGTGTGGCCAAAGGCCTGGAGGCCTTGTGTGCATGAATGCTTAGGAGAGAGCAGATGAATTGTGTATGGTGTATACGAGGGTAGGAGTGAGGGCCTGTAATTCGGGAATGGTTATATCATGCTGCAGTGACAAACATCCCCCAAATCTCAGTTGCTTATAACAGCAAGAATTGGGCAGGTTACATGCCCATCACAGTCAGCAGTGACTCTCCATGTTGTCCTTGCTCCAGGCCCCTATCTGATAAAGCAGCTGCTGTCTAGACTGCCCAACCAATGTAGTAGCCACTGCCACGTGAGGCTGTTGTCATGTTCAAAGCTAGACAGCACAGATATTATAGAACATTTCCAGCACTGAAGAAAGTTCTGCTGGGCAGACTGGTCCAGAACAGGGATCTGAAAGCTATGGCCTATGGGCCAAATCCAATCTTCCACCTGTTTTGTTTTTTTTTTTAATAAAATGTGATTGGAACACAGTCTCACTTGTTCACTTGTGTATTATCTATGATTACTTTCACATGACAACAGCAAAGCTGAGAATGCTACAATAGAGACCATATGGCCCACAAAGCTGAGCATATTAGCAGGAAAGGTTTGCTGACAACTGGTCTGGACCACTGCCCCCGTTGTCGTGGCAGAGAGAAAAAGGAGCTACAACCCACGTGTCACCTCTGCTCACAATTCATTGGCCAAATCTAACTGTTGGGTCCAAGCCAACCACCAGGGAGCCACAAAGTGCAAAATTTACCATTTGCCTAGAAGGAGGGGAACCTGGAAACACTGAGTGCGCTATGACAATCGCGGGTGACGTGGCCCAACATGGCCCAGAAAGTTAAACTGGGTCAAAAAAGGCCCAGAAGTTTGAACTTAATAGTGAGAGGGATGGGCCATTATCAGAGCTCTTTGATGAGGGAAGGGAAACAGGTGGAAGAAGTACATTGGTCCGGGGGCTTTTGGAAATGGATCGGAGCAATCGATGCTGGCAGAAAGCCCAGGGAAAAATGGGAGAAAGAAGTCAAGGAAGACGTGAGGAGGGCTCTGGAAACTCTCACAGGTGTGGGCTGTTCCGTAGGAAATGCAACGTTGTCTCAACCGGGTATAGCCCATCCCTAAGGCAGCGACTGCTATACAAGCACTTCCTGCGTGCCAGGCGCTGTTCTAAGCATTTTGAATAAAGTAACACATTTAGCCCTCCCTGCAAACCTATAAGGGGTGGGGGGACAATTTTATCTCTATTTCCCACACCAGGAAACTGAGGTCCAGCAGGGTGAATCACCTGCCCAGGATCACACGGGGAGTGAGAAGAGCAGCGAGAATTCACCCAAGAGTCTGCTGCTCCCCTCTCCGGAGCCCAGAGCCAGGTCCACCTGCAGCTGTCATGGCACGGTGAGCACTGGCCTGGCCGCCCCTTCAGATACCCCGATGGGCTCTGTTGCCTCTGTAGAAAACTGCCCAAGTTTATAGATTATGTGGACTGTTGCTTTTTACTCTCCAAAACACATTAAGTGATTTTGTCTGGAAATGTTTTACAAGCCCCAATTATGCCTCCTACATTCCCGCCTCTCTAGGCCCAGGTCCCCAGCCAGGACTGTAAAAGAGCCTTTTCTTCTTTCGAAAGCCTCTTAACTCTCTGCCCCCAGAGAGGGCTGGTTCTCCCTGAGTCTGGGAAAAGCAAAGCTCCCGTTCGGGCCCACGGGGAGTTTTTAGACCGACCGTCATGTCTCAGTCCTGCTCTCGCCCTTTTCATGAGACTCTTTAATTAGGTTCAGAAACATGTTTATGATCCTGAGAACCAGCCCGTGTTATATTAGGTAAGTTCAAAGCTCCATTTCCCCCAATAACTCTCAGAACATTTCAGTAAACTCAGAGGCCTGGCCCACAGCCAGCTCTGAACAAAATCAGACTGTGGGCAAATATTGCCTCCAGCATCCGCTGCTCTGGGAAGCTTCGGGAAGAGGACGGGGCTCGGGCTTGTGCAGAGCTGGGCTTCCGTCCAGGCGCCTCTCCCCACTGGCCGAGTGACCCTGGGCACACTACTTAACCAACCTCTCCGAGCCTTGGTATCCTAATTTTTAGAATATAGATTTATTTAAAATGGGAGTTACAGTGGCCATGGAGACGATGAGGACGGAACGATATTTAAATGTTAGTTCTCTCCAAAACTCGAGGGATTAAGTAGAAAGCACCAATCTAATCGCTACAAAGCAAATGAAGATGTCTAAGCCTTATCCTTGAACTCAGAAAGTTGTCATCTAGTCAGCATAGAATGAAAATTCTGTCTTTTGGTTTGTATTCCCATTTCTTTCTCCGGCCATCATAATCAGTTCTAAGAAAGAAAATTTGGATAAAATTTCTTATAAAGGAATAGCTCATGATACCTGTAGATCTATCTCAATCGCATTTGCTTATAAAAGATTGTTTGTCATGTATCGTTGTATAATATATTATGTCAACTGAAATTTTTGAAGCAGGCCCTTAGACTTCGCATACTTTTAATTTTCTGGTTTCTTCTCCTTTTTTCAATATTATGGTTTTTAAAATACTCTCCCAATCCTGCTTTTCTGTCTGTTTTAGTTTTTGTTTTGGTAAAGGGCGTTGGGTGATTCTATCACTGACAATACCATTAAAATGATTGTCTGTTTTCACTGATTTTAGAAATTCAGACTAAATAAAATGACTTAACCATATCAGGAACAGAATAATTTAGAATGGGAACAATCATGGCTCTGAAGATTACGAGGATAAGATGGTACACGACGTTAGCTGCCTTCCTTCTTCTCCCTGGGGCCGCGTGGGGCCCGCTCTCAGAGGAGGCGACTGCAAGGCGAATGGACCCTCCTCCTGGGAGGCTGCGTTTTCATCCTCTAACATGGGAGAGGCCGTTCCCTCCCTTTGGGAACCCTGGCTCCAATCACAGGGGCCTGCGCTGCAGGAGTCGTGAAAACCCTCACTGTGGTTGGCAGCCACGTTTCTGCAGCCGGCACGCAGTCCGCATGCGGCAAAGCCCCCGTTGCAGTCACAGTGCTGCAGCGCATGGACTGCAGGGACATGGGCTCATCAAGGCCTCCCCGCTCACAAACACGGGTGGGACTCTCATTCCCATTTTACACACCATGTAACTGAGAAAGAACTGGTCTGAGGCTTCACAGTGACTCAGAGACAGAAACCCAGAGCCAGCCTGACTCCGCGGCCATCTACTGTCGGGGACAGCACCTCCCTGTCCTGCCCTGAGGCTTTGGGAGAGCTGAGCAGAACCTTCCGGAGCCACGGGCAGACGCTGCCCAAGCAGCTCTAACGCCACGTGCTGCTAGAGATTTTATCAGCAGCCCCCTCCCCTAGTCCCAATGGGGGCACCATCGTTTAAGAACCAGAGAGCGTGGAGGGACCCTGGAGCTGCCCACCTCATCTCCCCTCCCCTGGTCTCCACCCAGAGCTTTCCCTCTGGTCGCGCCCGGGCTGCACTTTCCAGCCCGGTGGGGTTTAGTGTATTCCCAGAGCTGCGTGACTATCCCTGCAATCAATTTTAGACCATTTCCATCATCCTGAAAAGAAACCCCGTTCCTGTTAGAAGTCACTCCCCATTTCCCCCAAACTCCCCAGCCCCCCTGGCAACCACGAGTCTACGTCTGTCACTCTTGTCTGTCCTGTTCTGGACGTTTCCTATAGTCAGAATCCCGCGCTGTGCTGTCCTTGTGCCTCGCTTCTTTCACCTGGCACACGCGTCCGGGCTCCCCAGGCTGGCGCGTCTCTGTCTCTCGCTGCTTTCTGTGCTCCCGGGCCCTTGGTGTCCCTGCCTGCCCTGCCTGCTCTTGCGGAGGCTTCCCGAGCCCTGGGTGCACCCTCCTCTGGAATGTGCCACTCAGCTGCCTGCGCCTCCCTCCCCCAGGAAACACATTTCTTAGTCCTCTCCAAAGCTTGAAAGGTTTTAAGACAAACTGACCTGCTGTTGACAGCACTAATTCCTTTCTTCCTCTCCAATGCTCCTGTCTGTTCTCTCTCTCTCTCTTTTTTTTTTTTCCTAAAGGAATTTTGTTAGATGTTGTGTGTATGAGTTTTCCCTGCCTCCGTTGTCACTCTGGTATGGGGATTGATGTTAAGTAGCGCTGGCTGACACCCGCTACGTTCCACTGGCACTGTACACGGTATCCCCTCCACTCTCCTGGGGTAGGCAGTCTGCAAATGGCAAACTAAGGCTCTGGAAGATGCTGGGATGCCACCAGGTCTGCTTCTTGGTCTGCAGGAGAGTCAGGATTGAACTCTTGTCTCTGCCTTATTCTGCCTCCCCAAGGACCAAAACCTGTGACCATCCGATGGTGGCTCTGACAATTTCCTCCAATGCCTTAGACAAGAAGGAGCACGCAAGAACCTCCTGCACCGTCACTGCAGGACACACGCATGGCTGCTTAGGGAAGGCCAGCCCCCCAAAGTTCTCCCTGACCTCTGCAAAGAAGAGTGCACGAGACGTAGGTTTACTGGTATAAATAAGTTCAGAGAAAGGTGTTTCAAGACGTGTTTCGTAGCACTTTGCTGATAACTATTAGTGAAATAAACCATAAATGTGCTCATTATATATCTGTGTTCCCTCCCTGGCTCCGAAGACTCTGATGGCTCCCCATCCCCTACAGAAGCACTTCCAAATTTCCTCCAAGTGGTACAAAATGCCCTGCATGATTAGGGGAGCCATCTCCCCTGACACAGGGTCCCTGCCAGGCCCTCCGCAATGCTCATTTTCTCAAAATCTTTCAGAACAGCAAGATCAAGTGGAAACAGTCATCAGCTGAGGTTAAACACGTTGGACTCACTGCAGTATTGGGTGGGGCGGGGAATGTGGCCCCTTAACCATCAGAGGAGCTAAGGTTGCATGGAGAGGACAGCCACGGAGGGACTCCAGATCTGTCCACGTGGCTGTCAGAGCCACTTGTCAGATCTGGAAGCGCAGACTTGTAAGGAAATAGGTGGAGAGGTGCAGCGGAGACTAAGGACCAGGCCCCGCTGGCGGCCCCTGCTTTCCCCACGAAGCAGCAGGTGAGGGTGGGCAGGAGGGTCAGAGGGATGAGGCAGGGGAGCTGCTCTGAGCGTATTCTCAGCAGCCCAGAAGCCAACAGAGAGGAGGGATCCTGGGAGGCAGGGATGCTGGGAGGGAGGGAGGCCCTGAAACTGGGGTTAGCAGGTAAAATGGCCAAAGAGGGAGCCTCCGGTGAGGGGGACACTTCTAGGTCCAGGAAGGTTTGCATCAAACGCGAGTGTCTATTGCCACATAACAAATCATCTTAAAACTTCGTGGTTCGGAGCAGCCTTTGTCATTTATCTTACGTTTCACAGTCTTTGGGGTTGGGGAGTTGAAAGAGGTTGGTGGCTCTCATGAGGTCACGGTCAGATGGTGGCTGAGCTGCAGTCTTCTGAAGGCTCCAGTGGGGCTTCCGAGGTGGCTGTTCACATGGCCGGCAAGTTGGCCAGGGCCATGCTTAGTCTCCACGTGGGTCCCCACAGGGCTGCTTGAGTGTCCTCATGACATGGTGGCTGGCCTTCCTCGGAGCCAGTGGTCTGACAGACCCAGGCAGGACCTGCAATGCTTTTATGACCTAGGCTCAGAGGTCAAGCCCTGTCACTTCTGCTTACTGCTTTGATAATATGAGACTATTCCTGATTCAATGCAAGAGAGGCCTACCGGGAACATAAATACTAAGAAGTAAGGACCTCGAGGGCCACCTCAGACACTAGCAATGACTAAATACATTTATTAAGCCCTATTATGTGCTAAGAAAAGTAGCCATGATTGGTTAAGAACCTATGTGATCTATTATCTCATGAATCCTTCAAACTCTCTGGCAACTAGCCCAGTGCCTATGCAGACCAATAACTCAATTAAAAATGTTGAATAAGTGAACAATCCTGCGACACAGATTTTATAACCCATGCTCCTCCCCCTTACCACCCCCTTTGTTTGTGATGAATGAGACAACTGAAGCCCAGCTCTGTCAAGCAACGTGCCTGAGGTCACACAGCCAAGGGGCGAATGAGCTGGGATTCAGGCCCAAGTATATCTGGCTTCAAAACCACAGTGCTTGCTGCCCGCTGGGCTACCTTGACAGACACTATTCATCATGGAGTGGGTGCTTCCAGCCTCCCGGTCTGACAGGACTCAGAACCAGATGGCCGTCAGCAGGGAACATCTCAGTGGCTCTTTGCAAGAGCGGAGGTCCCTGACTCAAGGCTGAGGTCTCCCACCAGGCAGCCAGGTCACTCTGGCCCCGAGGAGACCAGGGAAAAGCATTGAGTCATCTGTTTACACCATTTCCAGCTCTACCTGTGTTTTCCACTTCCTGTATACAACTCTCAGCAGACTATTCCTGACTCGCATCCCTCAGGAACTTCCGGTTGTAGAGCCAGATTCTCCTGCAAGGCCCGGGAGGAAGGATAGGGTTCAGGGGACAGCCAGAGCCCACGCTTCAGTTCAGATCTTCCTTTCCAGAGGGGACTGGAAATCCCCGCGTCACACTGCATCCCTGCAAACTCCTGTGCGGGCCTTCCGGGCCAGACTTCCGGCGGCATGTACCTGGACTGCCCCCAGCCCTCTCACCCACTGCCCCCCTGCTCTTCCCTCCTGGCTCAGTCCCGCAGACCCCTTCCTCCTGGAGCAGGAAAGAGGGACGTGGGCCAGAGTCAGATAACAGGGCTCGAGTCCCCACTCGGCCACAGAGCTATAACTTAGATAAGTCACTTAACCTCTGAGCCTCTCCAAAGAAGACACAAAATGGCCAATACATATGACAAGATGTTCAACATCATTAATTACCAGGGAAATGCAAGTCAAAACTATGGTGAGCTATCCCCTCACACCTGTTAGGATAGCTATTATCACAAAGATAAAGTACTGGCAAATATGTGGAGAAATTGGAACACTCGTACACTTGTACACAGCAGCTAGGGCAAACAGTATGGATGATCTTCAAAAAATTAAAAATAGAACTGCCATATGATCCAGCAATCCCACTTCTTGGTATATATCCAAAAGAATTAAAATCAGGATTTCAGTGAGATCTCTGCACCCCCATATCATTGCAGAATTATTCACAATAAGCTGAGATATGGAAAAGACCTAAATGTCTGTTGATGGGTTGATGGATGAATGGATAAAGAAAATGTAGTATATACCTACAATATTTATTCCATCGTAAAAGAGAAGGAAACCCTGCCATATGCGACACTGTGAATGAACCTGGAGGACATTATGCTCAGTGAAATAAACCAGCCACAGAAGGACAAACACGGCATGATTCCACTTATATGAGGCATCTAAAATAGTCAAGCTCATAGAAGCAGGAAATACAATATTGGTTGCCAGAAGCTGAGGGGTGAGGGAAATGGGAAGTTGTGTAGTGGGTATAATGTTTAGTTATATTGGATGAATAAGTTCTAGAGATCTGCTGTACTACACAGTGCCTACACTTAATGGTACAGTATCGTATACTTGAAAATTTGTTAAGAGAGGAGATCTCATGTTAAGTGTTCTTATCACACACACACACATACACAGACACACACACACAAAGTTGGTGGGGAACACAGGAAACCTTCACAGGTTTTGGATATTTCTATCATCATCATGATTCTGGTAATGGTATCATGGGTGTTCGTTTGCACCGTCCAAACCGATTCAATAGTACACCTCAAATATGGGCAGTTCTTTGCATATCAATTATACGTCAATAAAGCTTTTTCTAAACATTGACCTTTCAAGAGTGAAAAAAAAAATCCTGACATTTGCAATCGTGGTCCCTGCAAGCAGGGAGGGACCTGACGTCATGCTCCACCTCCTACCTAGAGCAGGCGTTGCCTGGGTTGGTGCGAAGCTGGAAGCCGTGGGACGTAGGAGCCGGCTCAGGGTGAGCCCGGGAGGCTGTTCTCCTGCCCGACCTCCTGCCACCTTCCTCCTCCTGCCTGTCCGTCAGGATCCAGGTCTAGGCACCCCCAGCTCCTGGAACATCGGCTGACTCCGTCTCCTCAGTGCCTCGGGGCTTCTCTAAGACCAGGCTATGCCCTAAGTCTGCAGTGAAGCTGCCCCACTTGTGGTATTTCTATCTGTGTTTTTTGCATAGTGAGCAGTGCCCTCAACGGGCTTTGCATGTTCCAGAGTGAGCATTTGGCAAAGAAGTTTTGTGCCAGTTGATCCTTCCAACAGGCCTCTAATAAGTTCAGGGCATCAAATGCTTACTGAGTCAATGAATGAGTGAGCCTGGACACCTTCGAAGTCTGGAAGAGAACCAGCCAGGTTGGCCTGGGAGCCAGGAGCAGGGAGCCAGACCTGGGCTGTTGGTGGTCTCCGGTGTTGACAGAGCAGAGTCAACAGCGACCCTCCTCCGTCTCCCTCTGCCCACCCCACCCCCACTCCCTACCCTGTCTCCCCACCCCGGAGTCACACTTAAACCCCCAGCTGATGTCCTCGGGGCCCCAGATCATCTGACCCCAAGAACAACACAGCCCACTCCTCGTTTCCCCAGCTAGGTCTGCCCCCCGGATACTCCGCCACACTCAAAAGATGGTAGCAACTGCTTTCGCATTTTTAAACGAAGCACCATTTTCACACGCTACTTCCAGTGTTGCTGCTTTGACTGAGAGAAGAATTCTTTTCTTTTTTTTTTTTTTCCTAGGATGGAATTTGCAACATGTTTTCTCAACCCACCCCCATCAGACTGGAGTGAAACGGACTCTGGGCATGCCCGTCTCTACCAGCAAACCTCGGCTAATCCAAGGACAGTCATTAACTTGTTATTCTAAGTAATCCTCTGCTGAAAGCTGCGAGCCGCCTGGGGTGGACAAGGGCAGGGTTTTCAAGCACAAAAAAATTGGACTCGCCTGCTCAACATGAGGACAGCCAGCCTCCCAAGAGGAGGAAGGAGACGCAGGCCGACCCCAGACAGGACCGAAAGAGCCATTGCAAATCCAGCCACGTCTCAGCCGGCTTTGTGTGTGCTTCTGTGGTTGCGTGGGGAGTATTTCATCAGCTAGCCACTCGCCGACATTCACATCTTTGCTGTTGACAGAGGCTTCCTCACTTACCAAATCAGATTAACAGTGGAAGCAGCCTCTCACCTGTGTTTCTAAAACACACATCTTATTACATAGTCTACATACATGCCCAACAATTATAGTTATTAGATCAACTCCTTTGAGGCCATCCTCCCCTGGTTCTTTCCTGCCATTTCCTTCTCCAACCACAGCTTCCTACTTAACGTCCCCCAAACCTAGGGGCATTTAGGGGCACTAGGCTCCTATGTGCCAAAATGCATTTGCACTGGCTGTTCCCTTTGCCTGGAGTGTCTTTCCCCATTTTTCTGACAACGGATTCACAACAGCTCTTAAAGTAACATATCCCAGCCGGGACTTGCTGCTCCCAAACCCCTACCTCTGTCCCTCCACTTAGCATTTGAAATTATTTGTGTTGCTGTCTGGTTTCTACCCACACACCCCCAATGCCACACCATAAAGTTGTATCGTTCCCCGAGTGCTCCTGAGTGCTAAAACAAAAGCCCCTTTAATGTTTCCCAAAGCATCACAGCATCACCTTCCCTTATTTCTACAGTGATTTGGATCCAGTCTAAGCATGAGCAGACTTTTTTTTGGGGGGAGGGATGGAGGAAGACATTGGTTGCACTTGATTTTAACATTTTTCTTCTTGAGCACGTTTCCCAGAAGCCGATCTGTGCATTTACCTATTCCCTGCTACCCACAAATTCTTTTCATCTCCCAAACCTCAACTGTGCCAACATGCTGCCTTTGATAGACAAACATGCAAACAGCTGCTACCTTGGAGAATTCGAGCCTGGAAGCCTCAGCATGCCTGTCCTGATTTCTTCCTTTCAAATGTCAGAAAAGCTTCCTGGGAAAGGCAGGGGCTGTTCCAGACTAACGAAGACCAGAGTTTTGCCATGAGTACTTAGAGAGGGGGGAGAGATTTCACCCCAGGACCACCAAGCCTTTATATCCTAGATCTTACCTGTAAAGTCCCTCTCGGAAAATATGACGGAGCAAGAATTTGGCAGACGTTTGCCTCTTTTGCAAGCAAAGACATGTTTCTTCTATGCTTGGAATTTGATGCCTCCAATGACAAACATAAAAATAGGTAGCATTTTTTTTCTTATTGCCTACTATGTGCCGACCGCCACTAGAGGTGATTCACACAGACACTTAAACTGAAGGATTGGCATCTGCCTCTGAGTTGTTCCCAAGCCCGCCTCACCCCCACTTCACAAAGGACGCTGGCACCTCTCTTCCTTTTGTGACCCTGTAAATAAACAGTGTACAGTGCTTAGTAGAGGAAATGCTCCACATAGCAGGGAAATCATTCACCTAGACAAGCATTGATGTTAGCAGCACTTAGTGGTGGGATACATTATCGCCAGCTCAGGCATGACAACGTTCAGCCACCCCGGCCCAGGAAACACAAGCACAGGGACGAACGGGTGGTTTTCCCACGCCTCCCTCGCTGGCTCCAAGGGCTGAAGCTGCCCAGAGTGAGACCTTGAGCACCTGCTCTGCTCTCTGGGGACAGACCCTGGCATGGCTACACCAACAGAGCACTTGGAGAATGGGAAGGTAGACATCAACACTGGAGGGTCTCACCAACATTTATTGAGCACTTGCTGTGTGCCCAGAATGGATCAAAGTGCTCTCACGAGCTTACATTGCAGGGATTGGTGTGTACTGTGTTTACTACGACATCCTCAGTGCCTCAGTACATGCATGACGTGTAGCAGCCCCCAGTAAATACTTGTTGAATGAATGAATGAACAAATATTGCCAGTGCCTTGCCTGGGAGCAGTCAGCTAGCAGAGCTGGCATTTTAACCCATGGTTATCTGTTGAGCTCGAGGAGAGCAGCTGCCTCCCAGGGACACAGAGATACAGATGGTGTGGAGACGCCTGAAGATTCCTCCCCTATAAAGGACAGGGGATGAGCCAACTGGCCTCCCAGGTGGCCCACAGTCTTGTGGCAAGACCATTGGAGGAGATATTTGGAGACCCAAGTAGGGTCCTGCTGCTGCTGTGCCTGGCCACCTGCAGGTAGCCAAGTCCCTTCCCTGGGTGATCCTCACTTTACCCATATGTAAAATGGGATTATCAAGGCCTGCCACAAACAGAGTCAAATGAGATAGGTGTGCAAAAGTGCCTTATTGATTGCAAGGGCAGATGAAATGCCAACTGATCCCGTCCTCCCTGGGTCTCGGTCTCCCCAAGTGCACAGGGATGGTGCAGTGGACCCTGCCCGCTCTCCCATGCCAGGGTTGTGATGCATCGGCAGGGCTTTTATACCGCAGGAGTCTGGGGGGTGGGGGTTTCAGTCACACCATAGTCGATGTGAAGCTCCCCACCCTCCTGGGAATTGGCCAGTGCCCAGCCTGGACAACTGCACACGGCGGCTCTAGATCACCGCCTATTCGTGGTGAGGCCATGAACTTGGTATTACAGACAAGTAGATGGGAGAGCCGCCCCTGCCCCCAAAAGCTCCGCGGTGTCCCTGAGTCAGGTGCAAACCTCAGCCAAAAGCAGGGGCGGGGGCAGCCCGACGCCCTCCTCGCCTCACGCCTGCACCCCCAGGGCTGGCACGACATCAAGGTCCCGTTGAAAGGGGCCCTCGAGGACCTCGCATGTGGCCGGGGGTCCGAGCCCCTCATTAGGCAGCGGCGGCTCTCCCATGCGGCCTTTAATGTGGTGCGATGGTATTTCTCAGGCTTCTTTTCAGAAGGAAAAAGTTAATAATGTGAAAGCTTTATGGCCTCTCTCTTCCCCCTTCCGAGACATGCCCTTTGGCAGTGCAGCGCCGGGCAGTTACGGCCGCGGCCGGGATGTCCTTCTCTCTGGGAGCGGCTGTAATCACACACACGCGGCCGCCGGCGGGAAGCGGCCACGCACCGGGTCTTAACCCCCAGGCAGCAGCGGGCGAGGTGCGAGCCGCCGCGGCCCGGCCGGCCGCAAAGCAGAAACACATGGCGAATCCATTACCTGCTCTACAAAGGAGGCGGCCTCGCTAATAAACGTATTTACTGGGTTAAATAAATATGCGGAGGGTCGTTAAAAGCCTGGCCCTGTGACTTCGAGTCACCGACATTTTTCACTTGACGGAAGGGGCTTTGGGAAGCTTTCAGGCGGCCGGCCTTCCTGCCCGTGTTTACGCGGCCGCCGCGCCTCCTGGCCACGGAGAAAGAAAGCGTCTTTGTCTGGCAGCGCGGGGACCCGACGGGTGGGCAGGAGGAGACACGCGGGCTGTGTGTGCCGGGCCGGGAGTGGGGAGGCCTGCCCCGAGCCGGAGGAAATGCATCTTCACACGGCAACGTGTCGTCCGAGCGGGACGCCACGCGCAGACCTTCCAAACAGCGTTCGCCACGATGGGCTGGAGCGTTACAGAGCCTTCCTCGCTGTCTCCCTTCTTAAGACTGTGCTAAGATACACGTTGCACGACGTTTGCCGTTTTGAAGCGTACAGTGCAGCGGCATTTAGTACACTCGTCATGTTGTGCAGCTGTCGCTGCTATCCAGTTTCAAAACATTTTCGACGCCTCGGAAGGAAACCCTGCACCCATTAGGTGGTTATTCTCCATCTCTCTCCCCCCAGCCCCTGGCAGCTGCTAATCTGCTTTCTGTCTCCATGGACTTGGCTATCTCGCACGTTTCATATAAAAGGAATCACACAATAAATGACTTTTTTGTCTTTCGATTTCACCCAGCATAATGTTTGCGAGGTTCACCCACTTTGCAGCGTGTGTCAGTACTGCATTCTTTGTCATGGCTGAATGCTATTCCATACTATGGATATACCACATTTTGTTTATTCATTCATCTGTTGATGGACATTCGGTTGTTTCCATCTCTGGCTGCTACACAGTGCTGCTGTGGGCATTCCCAAACAGGTTTTTGTCTGAACACCTGTTTTCAGTTCTTTTAGGTATATCACTAGGAGTGGGACGGCTGAGTGGTATGGTAATTCTATGTTTAATCTATTGAGGACCTAACAAACTGTTTGCTGTGAACTTGGTAGAAAGTGGAGCAACACAGAAACATTTTTTCACTGGAAGTTTCAAATTCTGATAAGACTAACCATTTTTCAAAGGTGAGAGAGAGCTTACGTTTGACGATGATATACTATGCCTCGGGCACCTAATTGCCACAAGCCACCAGTGTAGGGACTGTTGTCCTCATCTTACAGACAGACAAGGTATGGTTATACCACATATGTGCATCAGGGATTTGAAATCTGGTCCTTCAGACCACGGAATGAGTGATTTGTACTCGTCCATCACCCCAGTGCTTTGAGAATGTACGAGAAATGGTTTGCATTCCCAGGGTCCCAAGAACGTCTCAACGAGTTGTTAAATGAGATATGCTAAACACGGCTACACAGCAGGTGAGCCGAGGGCCTGGTCAGCACCTGTTCTGCTTTGCGTCCCGGGGAGCCAGTAGGAGAGGGGACCCAGAAATCTCCGCTGGCTCCAGTCATTCAGTGAAGTGCACAGCTTCTCACATCTCACTCACACACACACACCATGGCCACTGTTGTGAGCACAGTATTGATGCAGTTGTCCTTAACCAAAAAGACTTATTTCCCTCCAAAAAGGGAAGTTGCAACATTAAAATAGTGTTTGCTGGTTCTAGAAACTGTAAAGGTAGGCCAATGTGCACTCTTCAATGCTACTTGTGTATATATGACCTTATTTTCAAATCATTTTTTTTTTTTGAGACGAGTCTCACTTTGTTGCCCAGGCTAGAGTGCCGTGGCATCAGCCTAGCTCACAGCAACCTCAAACTCCTGGGCTCAAGCAATCCTGCTGCCTCAGCCTCCCGAGTAGCTGGGACTACAGGCATGCACCACCATGCCCGGCTAATTTTTTCTATATATATTAGTTGGCCAATTAATTTCTTTCTATTTATAGTAGAGATGGGGTCTTGCTCTTGCTCAGGCTGGTTTCGAACTCCTGACCTCAAGTGCTCCGCCTGCCTCGGCCTCCCAGAGTGCTAGGATTACAGGGGTGAACCACCACCACTCCTGGCCTTTTAAATCTTTTTAATGGGGTGAGCTGCCAATGAGAACAGCTACTAAGTAGAGCATTTTCTGTTCCACTATTTATTTTACCTTCCCATCTAGATTTTATTGTCATAACTCAGGTAATTTCTCTCAGAGTATTTTATCCTAATTTTTGTTTTCTATATACTTTAACTCTTCAGCATCTTAGATGCCTGCCACTTCATGCCCCACCCCCGGACATGTCTGTAGATGCTGCTGGTGACCACGCGTCACCTCCCCGGGCACTGACCAGTTCCCAAGGTTCGGCAGATATGACAGAGGCAGCAAAAGGAGTCAGGTGTTGGCACTACAAGACCCAGGCTTGAAATCCAACTGAAGGAGTAACTATAGCCGTGTGATTAAGCAAAATGACTTATCTTAGCCCCCGTTTCCTCACCTGTATCAATAACGTAAATCATGCAGGGTTGTCATGTTAATTTAATTAAATAATGTATTTTCTAAAATCCTAACACCCATCACAGTCCTTGGCTTGGTGCAAACATTCCATTAATCCTTATTAATCCTTTATTTGGAAGTGTTGAGGAAGGAGCAAGGAATTTCAATACTCGAAATTGAAATTATCCCATGAACTGTGAGACATCACGACCTTTATTAATATATTACACTTCCATTATAACTTAACCCAGCTGCAGTCCAGGATAATCAAAGACACCATTAAAAGCCAGGGTGGGAGGTTTGGGCAAACTGGATAAACTGAGAATGTCACGAAACACATCAAGCCGCCTCCTATCCTTAGGCTGGTCTGTGGAATGGAAAAGAAAGCCCTTAACAGCCCAGGCCCTTTGGGCTAGAAGCAAGTTTCTGGCTTAGATCCACACTCTTCTCCTCTTGGTGGTGGAAAACTAGTGAGTTTTCTGAGGGAAACATCTTCCTTTGGGGAGTAAAGAAAAAAGAAAAAAAGTAGAATAAGTGTTTTCAAATAACGAGCAGAAGTTTGCCATCAACTGGAGGCATGTCAGAGTCTCCAAAGATGAGCTGCGTGCGGCAGACCCCTCCTTTCAAGTCCCGTTTATGGCTGGTTAAATAAGCAATGGTGTGATCTGTCACCTCTGCTCTCCAGCCGGTGAGCGGAGAGAGCAACAAGCCAATCTGATGTGAAGTGATTTGGACAGTAAGTAAATAAATCCCACCTTGATAAGCCCGGCTCCTCCGAGGCTCTCCCACGGCTCTCCCACGGACCCGCAACGTTTTGATTAAGGACTGATGAGGGCTTCCCCGGGGAGAAGCCAGAGACTCCTCTCCCCTGGAGGTCTGTGCAAACACAGCCACGTCCCATCTGCTGGGGTAGTTTAGCTGGAAGAGGGTAAGTGGGCAGAGGGGTGAACCAGGCGACCTTTTTAGGTATCTTCCACCCAGGAGCCTTGGAAACAATATGCCATGAAGGCCACTAACTCAACTTTGGAGCGTGGGTCAAATAAGACTTCTGCCACATTTCTGCTCAGATGAATAGAACGATGGAGAGAGAGGGAGGGAAGGAAGGAGTTTCAAGGTTGCTTTGCCCAAGTAACTTTCATAAACCTAATTCCATGACATATCTACTGTCTGAAAGGCAAAAGACTGGAGCAGAACGTATAAACACAAAATCACCATGTTATTGTATAAGGAGTATCTCTTCCTGTTTGGGAACTCTCCTGCTTTCTTAGTGGAAACTTCTTTTTTTTTTTTTTTTCAGTGAGAGGTGGAAATGTTTTATTTATGTGCAGCCTGTTCTAGGTTTATACCTATTTCCTAATCACCAATCATTCTAAAACATTGCCCAAGAAGCTACTTCCTTTAAAATGCCCCTAGCTAATGACTTACATTGATTTAGTGTTTTGAACTGTTCTGAACTCAAGCTATGTAAAGCACTTAGAATAGTGAGAGTTTGCTGTTGTTCTTGCGATTCCCAGCAGTTCTCAAAGGGTGATCAAGTAACTATGACTGCTCCGCTTTGGCAGATGAAGAGGCTAGAGGTTCTCCAAGGCAGGTCGAGAGTGGGTAGCCAAGCTCAGGCCACAGCCCCAGATGGCTTCTGTCTTCTCCAGCCTAGCCCAGGCTCTTTCCACCATCATAAACGAGTGGAACTCATGCTCAACTACTACCTAGTATTGCTCAGTATTGAGTGGGCTAATCGTGGCCCAACGTTATTTATTACTAAAAATCCCAAGAGAGCCTTGCCGAAAAATGAGAATTTCAGCCATCTCACAGGCCCAGCGCACAGGTCCACAAGGATGGGTCTCGTGGAACAGAGCCTTAGGGAGACCAGCACCACCCATACTCCCTCCTCTTCCTTTTGCTTCCGTTACTTTTCCTTTTGCTTCTTTTCTTTTTTATTTTTTTCACTAATTAGGAATTCACTTTTCTTTGTAGAAAAATAATGTTTGTTTCTTTAGATGATACTAGTAACACATTTTATGGTGTTGAAAATTTGAGAAATAGGTAAAAACAAAAACAAAAAAATTGCAACTATCCGAAATTCTATCATTAAGGCATAATCACTGTTTTACCATGTTCCTTTTATGTCTTTCTCCTATGCATGTGATAAGCATACATACTTTTTTTCCTCTTAATTTAGATCTTGGTGCTGGTGGTGGTAGTGGTGGTAAAGATGGGGGTTGGTTTGTGTGACATGTTGCAAGCATTTTGTTCATTCACCTTTTCATTGCTTTGGGAGCAAATTTTCCAAAATCTAAATAAAATAGTAGACTGCAGTAGTTAAAAGCAAGGACCGCTTGGGTTTCTGTCCTAGCCTTGGTACTTGTTTGCTGTGTGACCTTGGACAAGTTACTTAACCCTACTGTGTCTCAGTGTTATCTGGGTAAGAAAGGGATAACAACAGTACCTACCTCATAGGGTTGACATGCTCACAGAATCGACCAAGTTAATGTTTGTAAAGTTCTTGGAAGGGCTCCTGACACAGAGTAAGCACTCGAAGTTAGACAGAAGGAGTAGTGGTATAAACTTGGGCAGTGACACTTTTATTTTGTTAGTCTGGACTCAAGCCACATTCCATTTAGATTTTGGGTTGTGAACAACAGACACACAGACCAATTTAAACAAACAAACAAAAAACTTAAAAGGATATTGAGTAGGATACCCAAACTTCCACTGGGAAAGATTCCCAAACAGGAGGGGCATTTGAATGATGACAGTAACCATGTCCTGAATGCCAACTGTGTGCCAGACACTGTGCTTCTTGAGGCCCTCCATCACAGTATTCCATCTGTCCCCGTAAGTCCCTAGGAAGTAGATATTAGATTCTCCTTCTTCTACTTACTAGGAAACTGGGTCTCAGAGGGAGTAAATGATTTACCCAAATTCACACACTAAAAAGGCAGTAGAATCAAGATTCAAGGCCAGGTCTGAGCTACCCAATAATGCAGCTCATTCATTCATTCATTTAATATGACAGAGTGCTCGCTATACGCCAGACCAAGGGTTCTCTGGTGAGCACAAAGGCATGATCACTATCATCATGAAGCTTACACTCTGGCTGGGGAGAAAGATGTTTGTCCAGTTGTCACACAAATAGATGTAATGTTGCAGCTAGGATGGGGGCTCTGAAGGAGAGATCCATGAGAGCTCTGAGAACCTGTACTGGGAATTTGATCTTGGCAGGAGGACCATGAAAGATACCTTTGAAGAAGTAATACTTGCACTAAGATGAGAAGAGTGAATAGAGTGAACAGGCTGAGAACTGAAGGCTTCGGAGAGGAGTGATTCAGAAACAGAAAACAGCAAAGGCTCCAAGGAGAAAGAAACCTGGGGTTGCGAGAGACTGACAGATGCCAAGGGATATATCTGAAATGGGCCAGGGAGTAGTAATGGTGAGAGGCGAGACTAGATACAGGAAGAGGGTGGGCATGGAAAGCTTTGAAGTCAATTAAGGAACTTTGACTTTCTCTTAAGGTCAATGGAAGTCATTGAAGAATTGAAAACGGGGAGAGGCCAGGTTAGATTTCATTTCAGGTGTCACTCCAGCTTCCATGGGGAGATACACTAGGGTGGGAAGGGAGTGAAAAGAGATACTGGTGGACCAACAGGGGCCTCTAGCAATAGCCCAGGCGGGCAATGACGGTAGTTTGGACCAAGGTATTGGTGGACATGGAGAGAAATTAATGGACAAGGAGGAGCTGTAGGAGGGGAAATCCACAGAGCTTGGTGTAAGTTGATGAGTCTGCTGTGAAAAGAGAGGGAGAAGAGTGGTCCAGAAGGCTCCAGGACTGCTGGCTGGTTTAGCTCAGATAGTCATTCTGCTGCTCACTGACACAAAGACCATTGTGAGGATCAGACTTGGGAAGGGTGATCATCAGTTCAGTTTTCAGATTTGTTAGGTTTAAGAATCCTTTAAAACATTAGTCTCCAACCTTTATGGCACCAGGGACCGGTTTCATGGGAGACAACTTTTCCACGGACGGGGCAGGGTGGGGGAAGGAGGTGGAGCTCAGGTGGTGATGCAAGCGATGGGGAGCAGCTATAAATACAGATGAAGATTCACTCACTCACCACCACTCACCCCCTGCTGTGCTCACCCCCTTCCTAAGTTTTACGAAAGACAAGTTTTCTACAGACAGGTGGTAGGGTGGGGGGCCAGAGCTCTGTGGCCGGACTCTTAACAGGTTGCAGACCACTGTTGGTCCGTGGACCAGGGGTTGGGGACTGCAGCTTTAAAAGCCCCCCTTCCAAAAGATGTTAAACAGGCAGTGAGATACAGAGGTCTGTAATTTACGAGAGATGCCTGAGGTGGCTCACCCCTGTAACCCTAGCACTCTGAGAGGCCGAGGCGGGTGGATTGCTGGAGGTCAGGAGTTCGAAACCAGTCTGAGCAAGAGCGAGACCCCGTCTCTACGATAAATAGAAAGAAATTAATTGACCAACTAATACATATAGAAAAAATTAGCCGGGCATGGTGGCGCAGGCATGTAGTCCCAGCTACTCAGGAGGCTGAGGCAGTAGGATTGCTTGAGCCCAGGAGTTTGAGGTTGCTGTGAGCTAGGCTGATGCCACGGCACTCACTCTAGCCTGGGCAACAAAGCGAAACTCTGTCTCAAAAAAAAAAAAAGAGATGCCTGGGATGGAATTGTATGAGTGGGCATCATCTATGTATGAAGTTTAGTGGACATTTGTCATTCTTTTGGTCTGTTCTGGATCTGAACCTTCTCCTCGTGTTTGGGGAATCTTTATGAGCAAAGCCCACCTCCCACCGTGGAAGCTGAAAAGACCATCTTTGGGAATGACCTGCAACAGCTTCGATCCAGGCCATATCTCTCAGGACCTCTGTGGTCCCATAAGCTTCTGGCTTGGCTTGGCATTGAACTAACTCCTCCTGATGTGCAGGGCAATTCTTTCCTTCATCTTACGGCTAAGCCAACCGAGGCTCGGGGTTGGAAGGAGAGGCTGTGTGCTCTTTGCTGAGGAGTCAGGAGGACCAGTTCTGCTACAAGCCAGCTCTGTGGCCTTGGCTAAGCCTCCCACTCCAACACTTGCCACCCCTGTGTGGGGTCACGGACCTTAGGGATGTCCAGGACCCTTGCTGCCCTCACAGCCTCCAACACGTGCTTGCTCTTAGCAGCTGAAGCAATTACCTGGTGGTCTCAGATAGACGGATTATCTCACTAGGATGAGAAAGCAGATTTTATTTTCTGGCCCTGAATAATTGCGATTGCTCATCCCCAAAGCTGTAAATATGCCACCCAAAATAGCAGAGAGTTGAAAGGAAACGAGCTCGTCAGCAGATTTAAAACAAAGTTCCTTCTTTTTCTTATTAACAATAGGATTTCTTTTCGATCTATATTTTTCTTCAGTGTGAACTTTGCTTCATTTTTGCCTATCTAGACTAATGTAATGAAACAGTCCCAGGGGAAGCACAGTTACCTAGAATTGAGACAAAACAGAAGCAGTCGGGGCCCTGAGAGGTTTAGCCTGAATAATAGACCAGCACTGACCAGTAGAACCTTCTGTGATGATGGAAATATTCTATCCTGGGCTGTAATTTAGTAGCTTCTAGCAACATATGGCTACTGAGAGCACTTCAGATGTGGCCAGCACAACTGAAGAACAGAACTTTTTATTTTAATTAATATAAATTTAAATTTAAATGGTTGCATGTGGCTAGTGGCTCCCATATGGGACAAGGCAGAAGAAACGTGTGACTTGGTGTACCTCACTGACCACAGCCTCATCTTCTGCCATGCTAACCTGTATTTACCGACGCTAATAATTTGGAGTTTGCTTTGGGATAGGGGGTTGAGGGCAGAATTCACCCTTTCCCAGTGCTGTGTGTTTATTAATTGTCTACAAGATTGCCTTTGTAAAGGGGCTACCTCTCTGAAACCAGAATTAGGAGCTCTGAATTTGAAGCCATTTATTGGGCTCAAATTTATGTGGTGTGAAATCTGTTAGATCATTTGCTCATCAGTAGGTTGTCTAGAAAAAAGGCCCATCTACAAAGACTTTTCAGGGTGAGGGTCACCAGTGTAATCAGAAACATACCAAGCCTGGCCTCCAGCAAAAGATCGTGTGCTTTCAAGTAAATTTTGAGTTTGCGAAGTGGCCTTTTGAAGACCTTGCCATTGGTAACATTTCCTCTCTTATTTAGAAAAAAAAAGAAGAAAGAAAGAAGAGTACAATTATTTTTCACTATTGTTGAACATAAAATCTGAAAGGTGGAAGCCCCTGGTGATTCACGTTTGAAAATATGAAGCATGTGAGATTGCCACGCTGGAACGGAACCTTCAAACCTACCAGGCAGATGATGGGATGCGATGAGTAGGTTTGAATAAAATTCGGATAAATGGTGCTGCAGTAGGACTGGCCGACCAAGCCCAGCAGTGAGAGGCATGGCTGATACTCACTGCAGTTTACAGGAGGAAATGATCCGAATTGGCTTGGAGATCAGCTCATTCATTCAGCAAATGCCTATCCTGGCCATGCAGCCTTGACTGAGCATGTAGAGAGATGAAGAGGAGCCACCAGTGTGAACCGGGATATGGGGTGTGCCTCCCGCAGGGAGCTTGTTTCCTTCACTCAGCGATGGTAAGAATCCTCCGAGATACATTTTGAAATGCAGATTTCCAGGCCCTTCCCCCCTAAATTCTGAAATCATAGATCTGTGGTAGGCCCTAAGAATACATATTTTTATAAGGTGTCCTTAGAAGGTTCTTACTAAAAGGCAATTTGGAGAACTTTAACGTGATGAATGCATCATCTCTCCACTATAGTTCCTTCTCCTACCCCGATTGCTCCAACAAGGACTGAAGAGCCTCCCTGGTCCCTCCCCTCCCTCTATCCACATCACTAAATCCAGCTGATCATGTCTCCTACGTATTCCCTGAATCCCCCTTCCTCGCCTACACCTGGACTCTTGCAACAGTCCCCGGTCTCCATTCTTCCCTCTGAATTGGAGAGTTGTCAGAGTGACATTTGTCAGACATGAGTGTGAAGTATCTCATTCTTGCTCGAAAGCACTTTGCAGCTCCCACAGCCTGGGAACCCAGGCATCGTGGGCGTCGGAGATCCAGCCCCGCCTCCTCCCTGACTCCTTCGCACTTCCCTGTGTGGCCTGGGTGTTCCTGCCTCACCATAGCCATGAGCACTCTGCAGGTCCTGCAGGGTCACGGCATTTGTCCACCTGCCTCTGGCCAACGCAAAGGCAGAGGGAAAGGGACGTATGACTTGAGATTAATGGTCCGGGGTGGCCAGCGTGTAGGGTTGGGGGCCACCACAGTGGGCCACGATCGGGGAAGTAAAAGAAATCTGAGCCAGGAAGAGCGTGAATGTTGGCTGTGGAGTTTGGGTGTTGTGTTGTAGAAATGGAGATGAGGAGGAAAGTTCTTATTACTGTCCATTTGGTTTTTACTTCAAGTTTTGGAAAATGTCAAAAATAGTCCGGGGTACAAAATAGTATAAGGAAACCTCATAAATACGTTTCATGAGGAGTAAACTGAATCTGAAACATGCTGTTCATTCAAGGGGAGACAAAGGGTCCTCAGAGGGACATCCTGGCGCCAGCGCCCTTCCCTCCACGTCTAACCACCAGGAGGGAGGAGAGCGGCACGCCTTCCACAAAGGGGGCCATCTCCCCCCAAGGCTCCTGGCCACGTTGGCGAGGCCGACCTGGGCTCACTTTCCTTCCTCTGATCACCTAGTGTGTGAAGTGCTAGAAGGGTTGTAAGCCAAGAGCACAGAAATGGTGGACATTTCAGCAGCGCCGGAGGCCAGAATGCACCAGAGTGAGGAAGGGCAAGTGGAAGGGCTGAAGCCCTCGGGGCCCTCGCTCGCCAGGAGCGTGAAGGCCCGGGGCAGCCACTGCAGGGCCTGAGCGAGAGGTCAGACTGTGCCTTGGGGAAAGCACTGTGGCAGAGGAAGGGAGACAGCCAGGAGGTCCTGAGGACAGTGGCGTGAGAAGCGACGTCACTGAAGCCAGCGTCGTGGCAGAGGGCAGGCAAGGCGGGCCTGGGTGTGGGTCAGGCAAGCAGATGAACTCCACGGGCCTCCCCGGTGACCGCAGGCAGCCGAGGGGGCAGTCAGAGGCGGCAGCCGCTCCCTTCCATAAAACCTCTCCCCTTGCGGCAACTCCATTAATGCTAACCACCTGGCACCTGCCATTTGGTGGCCTGATGCTGGCCAGGCCTCCTCGGGCACCTTTCATGTGACATTCCTCTCTGCTCGGCTTTCACAGGATGGAGGTTACCGCCCGGGGCGCTGGGAGATGAGAAGCAGGCCCCCAGGGCGGGGAGGGGTCCGCTGGGGACCGGCTTCCCAGCAAGCAGGGCCCGGGGCTCCTGTTCCCACAGAACCCAAGAGCTCAGAGCTGCTGGGGCAGCGACAGGAGGTGTGAAGGCCACCGAGGGGGCCAGGGCTCCCAGGGTTTCTCTGTGCAGTCGCTTGACTGCAGTAGCCCAGAGAAGGCTGCAACCCCTGGCTGCCAAATCTGCAGCCTCGGACATGTCACCGAAAGGCTGGGAGAAATTCCTGTGACAGCACCGCCTTCCAGCCACGCTTCTCAGAGGGCCCGCTGGGCACTGGTGGGCTGTTGGCTGTCGGGAACACAGTCTCCATCCCAGGACACGCTTCACCTCTGCATTTTTGCAAAACCATTTGGTCTCCTGTCTCCCCAAACCACCAGGAAATCCAAAGTATAAGGCATCACTATCGATGCCATAACTTTAGGCGGGGAACTGTCCAGAGGTTTATTAGCAATTTTAGGCATAAATCTCTTAGAGCCAGCATGACGCGCATGAAGCAGGAAGAGAAGAGGGAACTGAGGCAGCAGAGCTGGGGCCCTGACCCCGGCCAGGTGCTCCCGGCTTAACCACGGAACCTCTCTAATTCCTCAAAGGACAGAGACGATAATACCTATTTTGCCAAAGGTTATGACGTTTAAATGAGATAATGACTGTAAACGTTTGGTGGAGCGCTACAGTGGGGAAGGGAGCCAGCGTCTTCTAGTGTCAACTGCACTCAGTGATTTCACTGTCTCAGTTTCCTCTCCCAACAAGGGCACAAGGCAATGGTTTCCACTCCTATGCCACAGATGGAAAATCTACTCGACGCAGTTCGGTGACTTGTCTCACAGCACACAAACATAAGTTACCATTTTGCAAACTGTGTGTGTGTGTGTGTGTGTGTGTGTGTGTGTTAATTACTGCAGGGCCCCACCCCAGGCTTGGGCACAGAAAATCTAAAGTTGGGAGATGAGGCCGGCGAGGCCTTGGCCTGCCTGGGTTCCCAGGGTGTGCTGGGCCCCCCCACAACAGGGCAGCAGGGAGGCCCGAGGGTGGTGTTGGGTGTCTGTGGGAATCTCCGAGTTCACTGGTCATTTGGAACTGCTGCTCTTTGAGGGGTGATTTACATCTCTCTCTGCTGGGCCTTTTGATCTCTGGCCTGAGGGCTGAGCGCATTCGTGCGTCCCTCCCTCCCTCCCACACCCACAGGGCTCCCGTTACCAGCCCGGGGCTGGCCCTGACTTAACGGCTGTGCTGGGCGGGCAGAGGGGCCGAGCGGGGAGGAGGAAGGATGTCCTCAGTATTATTTCCAGGGAGGCAGCGCAGTGGAGCGGAAAGAACATGAGCCCCAAGTTGGAGATGCCAAAGTACCAGTTGTGAGACTCTAGGACATTCTAGATAACTTCCCTGAGCCGCCATTCTTAATTTGTAAAGTGGAGATGGCATAGCCTTCATTGAAGAGATTTGGGGGCAATAAAAATAAATAATGAGGCCAAAGCCTCTGGCGTAGAAAGGGCACTGGCTAAAAAGTACCTGTAATTTTTGTTATGTAGTTGGGAACACAGTGACAATAGCCCAATCCCGAAACGTCAGCCTGTGCTTCAAGTCTGCAGGAGTTAAGCAAACGGGGTTCCGGGGAATTTCTTTTCTAGGTGGCAACCTGCGACTCCCATTGGGGAGAGCTGCCATAGCCAGCTAGGAAGGGAGGAGGGGGTGGGGTGGGTAGGAAGAGCCCACAGTGGGGTCTCGAGAACCAACTTTCAATGCTAGTTCCGCCTCACGGGTGCTGTGCAACTTGACCATCTGAGCTGAACCACGGTGGCAGGCAGGTGGACACGGAAGGGCGGAAGAGGACTTAGAGAGAGGCTCTCACTGTCCAAAGCACGGTCTCTCCTGGTGAGAGTTCTCAGCAATCATCATTTATTCAATACCTAAGGCAGTGATTTACAGGAGCAGGAGAAGTTCATTGAGAAAAGCTGGAGAGCTGGCAGGAAAACTGCCTGGGAAGTTTGTCTCTTTCAAAACAGGGACAAAAGCGAAAGCATAACAGCACTGGCAGAGCAGGTCGCATGAACCACGACAAACTATCAAATCAGGGCCTATGGAATTGGGCAAGAGAGAACGGGACACTTCTAGCCCATTTGGTGACAATGAGAAGGTCCCCCTCGCCGCAGGGAGACTGTTCCCACTTGCACCCCCTGGCCAGGCGCACCTGTACGGGACACAGCAGCACGAGAGAGCACGTCGGTCCTGAATATGGAGGCCCAGTGTGTGCGTTCACAGCCGGTCTGTGCCGAGGCCCGAGGCTGCCGCTACTGGCTGGTGACCACAGCAGGTGGCTACACGAGCCCTCCTGGCCCTTCCAGGCCAGACGTTGCAGCTTCGTGTGTTTCCCATGAGTTGCTGACCTCTCTGACTTTGTTCCCCTCCATGTGGCAAGTCTGTGGAGATGACAAAGTGATGAGGAAGACCCAGCCCTGCCACCAAGCCCGGGCAGAGTGCTAGGCACGAAGACAGTGCCGCATGAGCCCCCGGGCGGCAGGATGACTGTGCGACTGAGCTGGGAGAGATGGAACTAAAACGAGAAGGAGAGAGAGAGAGAATTGCAGGAGAGAAGGGAATTCACGTCCTACACAGGCATAAGGTGACACCAGGCTCTGGGGGGGCAGGAAGGAAGGGGGGAGGCCACAGGCGCCAGGTGCCCCGGGCAGCCCCGACCTGCCACCCGCTGCAGGAGGCTGCCAGGCGTGGCTCTGCAGCAAAGTGTGTGCCGCCGCGAGGGGTCCACAGACTGCTGGCAGCGCCCAGGAAAGAGGAGGCATTAGCCTAAAAATCAGAGGGTCAGAAATAGGAGAGCAGGGGGACCACTGTTCTTCGTGAGTTGAGAAACAAAACCCTGGGAAGAAGAACAGAATGAGAGCCGCGGCGATCCTGGTGTGCTAGACGCAGCAAGGTCATCTCTAACAGGGTAAGCCAGGGATTTGGGCTGAAGAAGGCAATTATTGTCCCAGCACAGGACAGCCTCATAGCTGGGGGTGGGAGGGGAGGCAGCTGAGCGCTCCTAAGCCTTGACAGCTGCCAGTACTTAAGGCCACCCAGGGCTGCGTTAATAGAAGTCAAATGTCCAGGTGCAAGCAGGTGAGGACCCTTCTTTCCACACCAGCCAGACCCTACTTGGAGCATTGGGCCGGCCCGGATTCCACCGTTTATAACCCTGAACATATCCAGAGCAAAGTGACCAGGAAGGTGAGGGCCTCAAAGTCACATGAAGGGAGCAGAGTCAAGGGGCACTGGCTCTGTGTGGAGAAGAGGCGCCCAGGGGCGTACTTCTGAGGGGCTTCGAGGGCACTGAGAGACTTATCTCGTCGGGGGATTGGAGATGAAGCGAAGTAGAGAACTGACAGGAGCCCATGGTGTCAGGGCCGGCCCGGCTGTGGAACTGTGGCAAAGTGAGCCTCCCAGCCCGGGGAGCATGCAAGCGGGCCAAGTCCACGCGCTTGGGGTCTGAAGGGGGTGCGCAGCGTGGGTGGAGGGTTGCCTCCCTCTCTTTGCTTCTGCGCCTTCGAGAGCCGCGGCTGTAGCGTCTTCCACGGTGAAACACGCGTCCCAGCGAGGTGAGCCTGTCGCAGGCGCGGGAAAACAGCAGCTGCCAGGGCTCCCCTGGGGCAGTGTGGACAGGGCACGTTGGTTAAATCCAAGGTGCGGAGCCTCTGATTCCCGCAGAGGTGACGTCACCGTGCAAACACCAGCATGCTGGCCCACACCTTTCCAGGTCACCGAGCCGTCCCTGCAGCAGGAAGAAGCATTTCCTGGCCCTGGTTTCCCCCTCGGGGTCCCCAGCAGAGTATCCTGTTTCTGCTCTGCCGGGGCATCCTGTGGTGGTCGCTGGGCCACCAGAGCCTGGCAGGGGGCCGTGCTGGCAGGGTGTCAGCCGCAGAAACCACAACGGTGCCTGGGTCAGCTGGGGATCGGGCGGGCGGGAGCCCAGCACTGAGGATAGCCTGCGGTGCAGCGCTTCCCACGACAGGAGGAAGTGTGTGTAGCCCACACTCCGAAAGGCAGGGCCAGCGGGGACTGCCGGCAGGGCCCAGAGCCTGCGTGCCGGGACTCCAGGGCCGGCCCCTCTGTCCTCCTGCCACTGCCTTCGTTCCTCCTCAGCCAGTTCTCCCATCAAGTCCCAGCGTGTTGGACGTTACACTGCACGCTGGCCCCAGCACCTTCCGTGGGCCAGGCCACAGGGTCAGCAGGGAGGTCCCTGTGGGCAGGCTGGGACACAGGCCCCCTCGGGAGCGCTGTGAGGTCTGTCCCAGAGTGGAGCTCTGTGTGGAGGGAGGCTCGGTCCCGGCCGGCCGGGGAAGGGGTGCCCGTCTCACCAGAAGGTGGCGGCCTCTGAGCCCAGAAGCAGGAAGCGGATGGGCTGTGCCAGGTTGGCCCTGGCGACGGTGAGCGCCTTTCCGAAGAAGGAGAGTGGTCTGTGAGCTCCGAGCTCAAGCAGCGTAGGGCCCCAGTACACAGCGTGCGGTTTGGCCGGCCCCAGTCCGTGAGCTGACCCAAATCATAAAAGACAAAAAAGGAATATGCCCTACATGGCCAGGATAGGGAAGGTGAGGCACTGGTGGGGCTAGCGTGTTCCTCCTCTGGGTGCCAAAGCCCATTTCGATAGCCTCCTTGAGCAGAACCACCAGGTCTCCGGTGTCAAAGTCATTCCTGTCTCATTCCCTTCCCTGCAGCATCACCCGCTTGTCCTGGATGACACAAGGCCTGTCCTTCTTGAATTTCCACCACGGCTAGCCCCTGGGACAGGTCCCCACCTGGAGGGTGATCTATTTGCCACCAACGGGCATTCTCAGGTTAGATGAACTGCCTCAACTTATCTCCAAAGAAAGTTCCAAACCCCAGAGAATCCCTGTGCCGGCCTAGCTAACCACCGCCTGGCACAGTGCCCAGCACACAGGTGTTTTTTAGTGACAGTTTTATTGAGATATAACTTACATACCACACAGTTCACCCATTTCAAGGATACAATTCAATGGTTTTCAGTAAATTCACAGAAACTGCATGTTCAACAACCAATTTTAGAAGATTTTCATGCAATGGTTCTTTTTTGGGTTTTTGTTTGTTTTAAACTTCCATCTCATTCTTAGAACTTCTTTTAGACCATTTTAGCCATTTTTATGTGCATGACTCAGTGGCATTAAGTCCATTGGCAACGTTGTGCAACCGTCAGCACTATCCAGCTCCAGAGTGTTTTCATCCCCCAGACAGACACTCTGCACCCACAAGCACCGCACTCCCCTCAACCCCAGCAACCTCTACTGTCTGTCTCTGCAAGTCTGACTCCTCTGAGCACCACATGGAAATGGAATCACACAGTATTTGACGTCTCGTGTCTGGCTTATTTCACTCAGCACAACGTCCTCCAAGTCCATCTACGTTGTAGTATGCGCCAGATGTTCATTCCTTTTTAAGGCTGAATAATATTCTATTGTTTGTATATATCACATTTTGTTTCTCCATTCATCCACGGATGGACACTTGGGGTTTTTTTCCCACTGTTGCGGCAATGTGTACAGCTAGTGTTACAGCTCTTGACCGGGGAAAGAACCGAGCGGCACACACAGAGTCAGAGAACAGCCTTTATTCAGCCAGCAGGCTCAGCCAACTTCTGATCTTCTCTCTTCTCAACTTCTGGTTTCTGACCTCCCCTTCCTTGGTCCCCTCCTGCTTTTATACCCTTGGTAGGACTCCAAAAAGCATCCAATCAGCAACAAGCTTTAACATCCAATGAGCAAGAAGCTTTAGTAACCAATGAGCAACGAGCTTTACCATCCAATGAGCAACAGGCTTTACCATCCAATGAGCAACAGTGGGATTCAAGAAGTACCCAATCAGGATCGCGCAGCCAGCGCAGCTGGAGCCCAGGCCCGAACAGCAGGCAGCGGCCCAAGGGGCCCCAGCAGCATGCCTTCCAACCGGCCCGCACAGCGCCGGCCCACAGGGATGCTGAGCGATGTTTTGTGTCACCACCATTTGGCTATTGTGAATAACGTTCTTATGGACGTAGGTGTATAAATACTCTTGAGTCCCTGCTTTCAATCCATTGGGTTGTATACCCACAAGTGGAATTGCTGGGCATGTGGTAGGTTTTTAAAGAATATTTGCTGGCTGACTGAGTGGAAGGTGAGTAGGGCTGGATCACAGAGGGCCTTGAATGCCACGTTTGAGCTGGGACTCCCACAGCCATGTGAGCAAGGGTGTGCCACTTGTGTCATCTTATAAACAGAGTCCAGGGACAAGCACGCAAAGGCAGAAGCCCAGGACGTGGAAACGTGCGATGGGGTGTCCAGTTGTGGCTCGTCGTCTGACAGCGCTTACCCGGTACCCACCCGGACCCGGCTGAGCAGCACATTCAAAACGAGCTTCAGAAAGGAGGGGAAGTGACCTTGGTGACAGTTCAAAGCATGTCAACTGTTCTTGAAAAGGAGGGAAAATTTCACTTTTCCTATCTCTCTTGTGATGTATGGAGCTCAAACAAGCACGTGATTTTCAACCCCACACCCGACCCTACATTTTGCAGCACAGATTGAGGATAGCATCATCATTTGTTCACTTAGAAAAGATGTATTAAGCA
Source organism: Mirza zaza (assembly GCA_008750895.1). Lineage (NCBI taxonomy): Eukaryota > Metazoa > Chordata > Mammalia > Primates > Cheirogaleidae > Mirza > Mirza zaza. The sequence goes on along the minus strand of VSMD01077388.1, from coordinate 10,607 downwards.
TCTATATTAATGCCAGGAGTTGGCTGACCATGGCTGCCCTGGCAAATAACACCACTGAATCCAGGCGGGTCAGCCCCTGTCACCAGCCATGGGACTGAATGGGATCCCATGGTGGGATGCTGGGAGGTGGCAGTGGCTAGTAAGAGCATAATCATTGCAGTCACAGAAGCCAGGGCTCGAATCACAACCTGCCATTCACTGCTGTGCATGCTGAATAAGTATCTAGCCACTTTGAAGCTTATCATTTTCATCAGCGAATATCCACAGCAATAGCTTCCAGACCTCCCAATACCTACCTGTAGTGGGTACGTGTTGTTTGACCACCCAGGCTCCACACAACTCTCCTCTAACACAGCTCTCCAGATTCCCTCCGGGGACCATCTTCCTTCCTTACCCATTAGTTTCCAGTGGGGCTTCAAGATCGATGGGTGGAGCGAGCGTCTGACCTAGGTCTGGCCAATGGGCACCATTTCCCCCAGCTAGAGCAATTGGTCATGACTGCGCATACAACCCAAACTCTTCGTGTGGCCATACCATATCCTGGGCCTTCTACGAGAGCAGCTCTCCGTTTTTCCTGGACTCAGAGGCTTTGAGCCTGGGACTCAGATGGAGCCCAAGAATGAAGTCAACCCAGACGGCAGCAGAATCAAGGAATGCCCATTACCACCATGTGCACCTGGAGTGAGCCCCCTGCGAGGCCACTTTGAGTCTGGGCTTCTCTGTGATGTGAGCTGATACATTCCCTTTTTTGTCTGAGCAAGTTTGAGTTGAATCTTTTGTCATTTGTGATCTGAAGGCCCCTAACCAATGCAAATCCAAGTTTCTCATTTTCTCTTCATGCCATCTTAGTGAAGCAGGAATTGCACGGAGGGTCTTTCCAGGAATTTTTTTTTTAATCCTGGTACATCTGGCATAGGGGACTAGTTGACACATACCTGCTTAAATAAGTCAGGATGCTTTTCTCAAAATACTAACTGCTGCTCATGCTTCAAGGCTCACTGCAGTCACCTCTACCTAGAAGCCCTCCCTGAGTCCCCAGGCTGGCTAGGTGTTCTGGGTGCTCTGTGCTCTCTCCGTCACCGCACCTGTGGCTCTCACTGTATTCTCTCTCCACTCGTCTGTTTCCCAAGCATCAAGGGGAGAAGGAGCTGGGCGTCATTCATTTATGTCCACATGGCACCCAGTTCGGTGCTTGGCCAAGTAGGTCCGTGAAGAGTAAATGACCGATGAATGAATAAAGTTAGTGAGAAAAATCCACATGCGTGGATATGAGAGTCACATGATCCCACCCTCAAATATGTAACACGTGTGCCATAGAGACCGTTAGTTGCCTCCTCAACCTCCAACTTTCCATCCTGGCTTAGATGCAGAACCCCGATATTCCCAGATTTTTTTTAAAAAAACCTACATGTTCTAGCCTCCCCTTGGAGATGTGGCCCCAAGTTCTGGCTAATGAGCTGTAAATAGAAGTTGCTGCATCAGACTTCTGGGATGACTCTTGAAAGGAAGACAAATAGGTGAGAATCCCCCTTTTGGGGCCTCTCTCTTTTTTCCTTTCTGCTGTCCTAAATGCAGATGTGATGGCTGGCGCTGCAGCAGCAAGTTATGACCATGCAGCATCTTTGAGGATTGACGTCGTGAGCTATGTATGGGCAGAGCAGAAAGCCAGAAGGAACCTGGATCTCTGATGATGGAGCACTGACTTTACCAGCTCCAGAATGCCTGCTTCTATGCCTTTTTTAAATAAAAAAAGAAAACAATAAATCCTTTGTGTTTGCTCTACCACTATTTCGAGTGCACTGCTACATGTGTTATGGCCTAATGCTAGCTGACGCAATGTATTACCGAATTTTTATACTAATGCTCATTGATAATATTTCTTTATTCTAACTGTAAGATGAAATTTTTAAATCCACATCCAACATTTTGAGTAGTGCATATGTGCTAAGTACTGTGGTGGCAGAGAGTAGGAGACACAGATACCTGGAAGAGGAGAGAGAGAGACTTTTACAACTGGCCAAAATATACCTCCCAGCTCATCACTTTCTCTGGGGGTAAAAACCAAGAAGATTATATTACTCATTTTATGGTATAGAAATTAGAGGTTGTTCATTGTCAAGTAGAATGAAAACACAATTCTGTATGTTTAATCCCTCTGCCCATCACCGTGCTCCCTCCACGGCAGGCAGGAGGGCTCTGGGGGCCAGGGGACCCCCTCCCGTGCTCTTGCCGCACAGCCTGAGTGGATCAAAAGGCTGAGAACGAGGAGACTTTGCTCCTTCAGAACAGCGCCTTGTCCCGCTGCAATGAATGACCAGCTTCTTTAACAGACTTTTCCCCTGGCTGGCATTCCCCATGGTTGGTGAGGCAGAAAATTCACAAGAACAAAGCTCTCGCCCTAAAAAGAGATCTTTTCAATTTAGGGTCAATTTCACGTTTGGGGCTTCCAGAAGAATCACCTTTAAACTAAGAGAGGAGAAAAGAAGTTGCTGCAGATGAGCCGGGGAGAGCCACACACGAACGTGCACGGCGCCCGCCCCACGCCGCACGCGGATTTTCCGTGGGAAACTCACAGACACGGAGCCCTCAAAGCAGCCCCCTGAGAGGAGGGGGCGTGGGGGATTTGGGGGCCAAAAAGACGTGGGAGTCCAAAAACCTGGATTCATTTCCCCACCAGCCGTGAGTTCTAGGGCAACTTCTAGGGGCCTCATCTAGTCCTTCTGAAAAATGGGCCAACAGCCTGCACCCTGCTCCTCACAGAGCTGCGGTGAGGCCGAGAAGGGGTATGAAGGCTCTGCTCTTCCCCCACCCCCAGGACAGGTGGTCATGTCACTCCAGCCCGAACATGCAGTAGCATCCGGCTACCTAATCTACCTGGGATCGCCTCCTCCCAGCCTTGCAGAACGTAACAACACGCACTTGGGTTCATTAAAGTCAACATTCTTTACATTTCACCCCTTACAAAATGTCAGGGAGCTGGACTCCACACGGAGCTTGGAGCTTGGTCTGGCTCAGTGGGGAGCCATCGCTGAGCCCTGTTCCTAATCTCTAAGTCTGGGGACGTGGCCTCCGTGTGAGAGCCATCCCGCCTCCGGGGCCCAGGATGGGGGACGGGCCGGGAGAGCACGCACTCTGCACCCCGGGGCCAGGTCAAGGTGATCGAGTTTCCCTCTCTAGTCAGAAACTCCATCACCCCTGGCTCCAGGGTAATAAACTCAATCTCAGGGCTTGAGCTGTAACACGGTTCATTTCTGGGCCAAATCTCTGAAGCTGAAGGGTTTATTTTTAAGGACAAGCAGTTTGCTGTTTTCAGCTTTTCTCATCAGAAATAGTGCAATTCAGCTCGATCTGCATTGGAAGCATAATTTATCATTTCACACAGATGGTTGCTAAGGGTTGGGGGGAGGTTTACTTTTCCTTTTACTTCAGCAAACATTTCCTGGGCCCCTACGTGTGCCAGGCACAGAGCAAAGCACCGGGGATGTGCAGACGAATGAGACGAGCCCCTGATCCTTGAGACGCACAGTCTGGGCAGGGACACCGATCCACACCCACGCTCTGACATCAGACAGTCCTATGTCGGCGTCTTGACCCTGCCACTTACTATCGGAGTCACCTGGAAAATTACCTCTTTCTAGCTAAAGGTTTGTCAGCTTTCTGGATCTCAAAATACCAACCTTTGGTTCTGTTGATTTTCTCTATTGTTTTTCTATTCTCTATTTCATTAACACCCATTCTAATCTTTATTATTTCCTTCCTTCTGCATGCTCTGACTTTAGTTTGTTCTTTTTTCCCCCCAGTGCCGTAAGGTGGAAGATTAGGTTATTGATTTGAGATCTTTCCTCCTCTCTAGTATAGTCATTCAAGAGCTATAAATTTTCCTCTAAGCACTGCTTTACCTACATCCCATAAGATTTCCTATGTTGTGCTTCCATTTTCATTCCCCTCAAAATATTCTCTAATTTCCCTTGTGATTTCTTCTTTGACTCATTGGTTGTTTAATAGTATGCTGTTTAATTTCCACACATTTGTAAATTTCCCAAAGTTCTTTCTGTTATTGTTTTCTAATTTCACTCCTTTGCAGTTGGAGAACGTACTTTGCATGATTTCAATCTTTTTAATTGTATCGAGGCTTATTTTACGGCCTAGCGTATGTTCTGCCCTAGAGAATGTTCAATGTACACTTGAGAAGAATATGTATTCTGCTGCCCTTGGGTGGCATCTTCTGCAAGATGCCTGTTAGGTCTAGTCAGGTTATAGTGTTGTTCAAGTCTTCTTTTTTCTTATTGATCTTCTGTCTGGTTGTTCTATCCATTATTGAAAGTGGGGTATCGAAGTCTCCAACTATTATGGTTGAATTGTTACCTCACCTCTCTGAACCTGTTTCCTTAGAGGAAAATAATTATTCCTGCCTTGCAGAGAAGCAGAGATACAGAATGCAAAGCACTGAGGCACAGCCTGCCACACACGGATATTGCTGATGTGTCTAAGTGGACTGATGGCGTGTAGCACGGACAGTGTTGGAGAGAAAGATTTCCTCTCTAACCCAGGGGATTCTGGGTTAAGCCAACATAGCTTCAGTCTGAAAAACACAAACCCTTCTTAAAGAGAAAGATGAGGCTTAGAGCCTGTCTGCTTCTGTGGCCTAATTTTCAGGATATGCAGATCTCCTGTCCAAAAAATAAAAGCTACCTAGCTAACAAATCCTAAGTCCTCATCCCAACTATGCTGGCTGATGGCTAAAATTCCTTCATAGAAGTTTCTGTGATAATTTATCCACCCATCCGTCTATCCTTTTCTTCTATTTATCTCAACAAACGTTTACAGGTTTAAAATCACCCTCTCTGGGCCAGACTTGCCCGAGGTAGTGAGACACTGAAACCAGACCTGCCCTAAACACCCAACTATATCCAGCAAGAGACACTGACATGTAAGCAGGTGAATAAAATACAGGCAGATAAATGCTATAATAAAGGTTTGGAGGACACAGAAGTGGGAAGTGACCTACCTGGTAGGGGAAAAAGAAGAGGAGGTCAAGGCAGCTTCCCAACACAATGTTAACAAAACTGAAAAGCTGCCACCAACAGCAGCCTCAGTTTCATAACCTTCCCTGGCCCTGCCGATCCCTTCGGGTGGGAGGGGGCCCAAGGGAGGAAAAGGAGGAAAACAAGAGGATGTTACACAAAGTGAGTCATCCAGCCTCAAATAACCGAGAACTGCAAAGGCAGAAAGTTCTTGACTTGGAAGTTTGCCAACTGCAATGCTGCAAAAATAACATGATGAATTTACATATTTCTGTGCAAGTGTCGGTCCACCATAACACTGAAAACTCAGCCATAGCAAATTGGAGCTTTGGGCCCATATGCTCAAAATCATGCTCGCATTTTGGTCAAGGTTTTCATAAAGAAGCTAAAAGCTATATATTCCCATTAAAAAGTGGCCTTGGTCTTCCGGCCTGTCCCGGATAAGACCATGAAATAATAATTCCTGCTCAGGGTCACAAGTCACTAGGCGCCTTTCTATTTGGGGTCTCAGTCTCCTCAGAGGAATCTTCGTTGCTGTCAGGTGACACTGACAGACTCTCCCCACTGTATGAAAAAGGAGCTAATTAATAGTATTTTTTTGGAGCCCAGTGTACACACTGTAGGCAGAGAAAGAGAAACGTAGTCAAGAAACCCTTCACTGGAATTGAGTTTGATCCACCTGGAAACATGGGGGGGGGGGTCATAACGCGGTTTTTAAAAATGAAGAGCTGCATTATAAAGTGTAAGGACAAGACAAAGAGGAACATGCTAGGCATTCCTGGAGGCAGAGGGCAGAGCAGAAAAGCACAGGCTCTGGGGCCGGACAGACTCAAACGGGGGTGCTCGGACTTAAACCTCTCTGGGCCTTGGACTACTTATCTGCTAAAAAGATAACACTGGCTCTTACATGAGACAGCATATCAAATTTCTGGCCCATGGCTGGTATTCAAAAGAATATTCTTTTGAATACACAAAGGCGGTGACAGTGACTCAGATCCCCAAGGATGGGTGGAATCCCAACAAGCAAAGGGAAGGTGGGAAGGTCTCCCAGCAGCAGAAGCAGTAAGAACGTCCTGGAAATAGCAGAGAAATATCTGAATCCCAATTCTAGCTCCGCTGCTTACTAGACATGTGATCTTAAGCAAATCGCTAACTTCTTGGTACTTCAGTCTCCTTATCTATGAAAAGGAAACACTAATAAAACTTACCTTCTGGGGTTGTTATGAGGATTCAGTTGAGACAGGAAAACACTTAGAACAGTACCTGCTATAGTGAAGGGTCAATGAATGTTATCTATTGTTATTATATACAGGGGGGATTGAAGAGTCTGGGCTTGCTATGAATCGATGAATAAGGGAAATAAGGATAGGAAGGCTAGGGCCAAATCTCAGAGGGCCCTAAATGTCCAAGTCAGTCTGGACTTAATTAAGGCAATAAAGGCCCATCGCAGGTTCTTGAATGGGGGTTGACATGGATTAATTATACATTTTAAATGGCAGAGGCCAAATGAGTTTTTGTCATGCGTTTAAATTATACCAGAAGGGCCATTCTTGAATAGTGACTTAAGTATCCCCGTTTGCGCCACTCCAAGTTCGTCTTTGGAGAAAAGCAGAAGGCAAAAACCAGATCATGTCTGGTCATTTTTCCAGTCAGTATCTCTTAATCTAAAACCCCGTGAAACCACTTGGCCAGCAGGGAGATTCCAGAAGACTGTCACTGGGGGTGCCCAGCCATCATTCTTGCTTTTCAAATAAGGAGTCACGAGCTATGATTTGAAGTGACTAGGCTCATTGTTGGGCTAAGCCCACCCCCTTAACCCCCACCCGTACCCACCCCCAGGCGGGCAAAGGCAGTTGAAGGCCACTCCGTGAATCTCCAACACGCTCTCAAAGGGCAATGCCGTAATTCCTAGGATCAGCTGTATGAGTGGCAGAAAGACTAGCAGGCGTCAGTGATTTGCTAACATGATACTCCACCTCATTTCATTCAAATCTGAGCTTTCAGAGACAGGCAGAATCAAAGGAAATGACTGAGAAAAAGCATTCCAAGTTCTGGAGATGTTAATGAGCATGGCAATTAGCATAAATGCAATTTTGACATGTGTGGAAGTTCTTTGTAGGGAGAAATCCCCAGTGCTGGGCCCAGGAGAAGGCTGGTGTGGTGGTCGTGTAAATACTCTGTGACAGGAGAAACACCCGGAGCACAAACCGTGTGGGGCCGACTCATGAAAAAAAAAAATCCTAATGCACATTTCTTGGCTTTCAGGATACAAAAAAGACCACTGCCTCTGTCAAATGTAATGGGAAATAATTCCTTTGAATCTGTGATTTGCTTAGATGAAAAAAAAAAAAAAAAAAAAAAAGGAAGTCAGGTAATCCTTAAGTGACCCCAAGTGGTAAAAATATACCAGCACATCAGTCTTTGTGGGTCTTGAGTGTGACGCTGGCGCCACCTGGTGGACTCAACTGAAAATGACGAACCATAACCCCATAAGAGCGGCCATGGACAGGCCCTAGGCATTTGCCTTATTTTGTAGGAAAGTACGCTCTTGGTGCTGGGTTGTGAGCCAACAGTAGGAAAATGAATAACAATTTATGGACAAAAACACATGATACAGTTTGTTATTACAACCAATAGAACTAACACCAATATTTTAAGTGAACAGTATTTAATGATAAGGGTATAATCCGGTGTCTCTAAATTGCTAGCCTGTAAGAGCCAAACAAAATACCTCAAGCTTCCAGCCAGTGTGACTGTAGGTTAGCCAATTCTCTCTCAAATATGTCTAAGAATTCTTGGGAGAGTGTGCTAAGCCTGATTGCCACTAAGCCTGATTATCACTCTTCTGAGCTTTAGACCACTGCTCCAGAGAGCCTTCTTGTCTCCTCCTGCCATTATGTACCAATTTGCCACAGAATAGGGTCCTAACCAGTCCCCACACCCTCCCACATCACTTTGTCTAAACATAAAGAGCCTTCCCTTTAATACCCAAGGCATACTAACATACCTGGCTGCCAACACTAGGTAGTAAACATTTGACGGTATTAAGAGAATCACAGGGCAGGGCGCGGTGGCTCAAGCCTGTAATCCTAGCTCTCTGGGAGGCCGAAGTGGGCGGATCGTTTGAGCTCAGGAGTTCGAGACCAGCCCGAGCAAGAGCGAGACCCCATCTCTACTATAAATACAAAGAAATTAATTGGTCAACTAATATATATAGAAAAAATTCGCCGGGCATGGTGGTACATGCCTGTAGTCCCAGCTACTTGGGAGGCTGAGGCAGCAGGATTGCTTGAGCCCAGGAGTTTGAGGTTGCTGTGAGCTAGGCTGACGCCACGGCACTCACTCTAGCCTGGGCAACAAAGTGAGACTCTGTCTCAAAAAAAAAAAAAAAAAAAAAAAAAGAATCACAGTGTAGAAAAGGAAAACCAAAATTCATTAACAGACATCAGTGCTCCAACATCCAACCGATCCTGTCCCTGCTGGCCTTCTCTCCACGGGCCCTCACTAACGTAAGGAAAGGGAACCTGAGGTAGACACCTTTGGTACAAAGACAGTGTGGACCAGGACGAGACAGATGATTCCAGGACAGCAAGCACCTGTCTCCCACATGTCCTTTTGAATCATTTTGACTCCAACCTCCTATTGTGTTCAGGGTTTTCCATTTCAGATTCTCTTCCCTGAGACTGACCCACTGGAAAGCCCTTAACATCCAATTATTGCCCTACAGAGACATCATCCTCTGGCTGCCTCTTCAAAGTCCTATTTTGGCAGTACCAAATATTTATCCCTTGATTGGGATTCAATTTGAGGAAAAACAAAATTAACAACCAATCAGAGCCTTTTCTGGTGAACAGAATGAGTTACCCAGCTGGGAACAAGATTTGAGATAAAATATTAGTTTGAACCAGTGATTTCTAGAGGCCTATATAAACTGGCCCTCTCTAAAGCAATGGCAATGTTTTAAATAAAAACAAAGTGGCAATGTCAAAAACAGAAAGAAAAAAAAAGGCCAAATGGGTTTTGAAAAATTGAAAGCATCTTTAAAAGACTTGTCTAACCCCCCAAAGTGACTATTTTGAAGGGAATTAAATTCATCCAGCCACAAGTGAGTAGCCTGATGAATAATATTATCAGTTTCTCAAAAATGACATAATTTTTTTTTTTTTTTTTTTTTTTTGAGAAAGGGTCTCAACTGTTGCCTGGGTTGGTCTCGAACTCTTGGGCCCAAGTGATCCTCCTGCCTCAGTCTCCCAGGTAGCTGGGATTATAGGTGTGAGCCACCATGCCTGGCTCCATGTTACTGTTTTTATCAAAATTTTTCTTTATAATAATCTCCACTGCATAATATATAGCAAAGGTTCCAGCCTGAGCCTAAACTACATTTCACTTTAAGCCATATATTAGTTTGGGCATGTGCAGAGGGTACACACTGAGTTGCAACAGGACCAGGAAACATCTAGAGTCAGACTGAGTTCGAATCAGCTGTTCCCAACGCTGGCAGAACATCAGCATCACCAGGGGCACCCAGGCCCCACTCCAGAAAAATTAAAACAGAATTTCTGGAAGTGAATTGCAAATACTGGCATTTTCTTTTAAAGCACCCTAGGTGATTCTGGTGTGCAGCTAGGGTTGAGAACCACTAACATAAGGAAAGAGAACTCAAGGTGACACCTTTGGCACAAAGGCAGTGGACCTGGAAGAGACAGATGATTCTAGTAAATCAAGCACCTGTCTCTTACATGTTCTTTTGAATCATCTTGGCCATATCTTCAGTAAAAGATTGCTGTACAAAATCTCTAAGAATCATTTCTCTACAACAGTGTTTCTTCAATTGTGGTGCAAAGTCCATCTGCATGGACACAATCATCTGAGGAATTTGTTAAAATGCAGATTCCTGGTTCCCATCTTGGACCTATGATCTCTTCGTGTGATTTAGCTAATTAGAAGTCAGTAACTGTTGTTGGGGTCAAATTAAGGACTGAGTCTCAAATTCCTCTCAATACTTTTGATCAGAGAGAGTAGAATCTTTGACAGACAGAACATTTGATGATTTTAAATGAAAGGTAATTATTTAAAGCAATAGAATGGAAAACAACTGCAAAAATTCCCCCTACACTCCTCCCACCAAAGGAATCCTCTATCAATTACTTTGGAGTAGCAAAATAGTATCCCTCCCTTTCCTTCCTGTTCCACTACATTTTTTCCCCTCTGACAAATATTCCTTTTCCCCCCCAAATAAGGCCACTTGGAAAAAATCCCTGGTAGCATTTTAGAAATTGTCAACTTCTATAGGGAAATGATAAAATTACTACGGGAAAACCTACCTCAGATCTCATTTTATATTTACCTATACATTTTTCATATTTAACATATCTTACTCAAACTGCAGTAAAGTGTACAGCTCCCTTTTAAGTCAGAACAAGGTGAGAAATGTGATTAAATAGTTTTACTCCTTTGGAATTGGCTGGAAACCAACTTTTTTTTTAAATCTGGGCAGTTCTCAGTCATTGCCACACATACTTCTAACTTAAATAAAAAAACAAAGAAAAAAGAAAGAGGTTTGCAACCTTATAACCTTATTTA
>VSMD01077385.1:0-17353 GCA_008750895.1 Mirza zaza | reverse complement strand
CCCAAGTGCCCATCAATCCAAGAATGGATTAATAAAATGTGGTATATGTATACCATGGAGTACTATTCAGCTCTAAGAAACAACGGTGATATAGCACATCTTATATTTTCCTGGTTAGGGCTGGAACCCATACTACTAAGTGAAGTATCCCAAGAATGGAAAAACAAGCACCACATATACTCACCAGCAAACTGGTATTAACTGAGCAGCACCTAAGTGGACACATAGGTACTACAGTAATAGGGTATTGGGCAGGGGGGAGGGGAGAGGGGGGCGGGTGTATACATACATAATGAGTGAGATGTGCACCATCTGGGGGATGGTCATGCTGGAGACTCAGACTTGTGGGGGGGAGGGGGGAAATGGGCATTTATTGAAACCTTAAAATCTGTACCCTCATAATATGCCAAAATAAAAAAAAAAGAAAGAGAAAAAAAAATAAAATAAAATAAGGAACAGGCTTAATATTAAATTCAAATTCTCTTCCTCATCCGTCAGTTTATATAAAATAATGTATATAAAATACTACACACACAAAAAAAATTAGTTTTGGCTCTAACATGACAATAAATACTTTAAGTTGGACAGTTGCTTGATAAATATTTTCAGTGTAAAAGTACAACTGGAGGGGAACAATACCCCAACCCAGCAGGATCAGATAAGAAGCTAGCAGTCAAACAGACGAGATGTGGGAGTGAGAGTGGGATAGTAATGGTGGAGAGACAGTTGTAAAGATCAGGAGGTTTGTCAAAAGCAGAATAATCAGGCCTTGGCCGTTAATTGGCTGTGGGGCTGAATGTGAGAAGGCCGAGGAGTTCAGGGTGACAGCAGGGATGATGCCAGGATGACAGAAAGAAACATGACTGCTTCCTTTGACTCTTGCTGTGCTTCAAGACTGACAAAGCCACAGGTTAAGGAACCATTAAATGTATTCTTAATGTCCATTTCTTGGTCAATAAGCATCAAAGTCTCTGCATGTATAGAATCAAGAATAATCATCCACCCTACACTTTAGAATGAATAAAAGTAGCTTGCCTTACGTTTCTGTGGCGTTGATCAGTGTACAGAGCACTTTCATATCCACAGCATGTCTTATGTCTCAAACAGACTTCCTGAATCTGGTGGCACACAAGTTACCGCCCTCACCAAATCAATGAGTGGGCTGAGGTTTGGCAAGCTCAACCACGGCACTTGGCCGGATGACGCCTCTGGTAAATGCTAGAGCCCGGACTCAAATGTAGATTTTCCATCTCTACAAGAAAATTTCCTTTAAAAAAAAACACTCTGACCCTCCAGATTTTCTGCCGTGAGTATAGAGGGATTACAAATGCAGATATATTTACCACCTAACACCACTACATAAATAAGATAAAATTGGAAAACATAAGGGACTAATCACAAAAGGTGAATTTAGCCTTTCTGAGGATACAAATTCCTCATTTCTAATTTGAGAGAGTTGGGCTAAACTGTAGGAATATGATTCTTTAATAGAATTAATTTTAGCTATTATGATAAAAATTTTAACTTGCTTAAGCCAAGATTGGGGGAGGCCTTGGATTGTAGGAAAAGAATGGGTGAAGTTGGGTTCGGAGACAACTGGAACTAAGAATTGAATGTCAGCAAAATTTTCTGTGTCTCTCTTTGATATTTGCTTTTCTGTTTTGGCATTTTTATGTTTGTGTATCCTCATTAAGTGGCTGTCATGACCCTAACATTCTGATGTAAGGAGGGAGCATGTTTATCAGCTCAAAATAGAAAAATTCTGGAGAAATACTCTAATTGAATCAGTTTAGGTCACTTGCCAATCCCTTTGCAAGGCTGTTTGCTCCTAGAAAATTTCCAGGAGTACTAAGTAGACAGGAAGCAATACCCACTGACCTTGTCAAACTCTATGCTGAGTGACATTATATATAAGCAAAACAAGTTGCTGTGCTTATTCTAAAGTTCATTGAAATCAGTGTAAGGTGCTTGAAACAGTAAGTTGTGCTTTTATGTGGGAATTAAGTACATGTGTGAGTTATTGGTGATTTTTAGCAAGTTGATAAGAACTTGTGATTTTGTCAATTTCTTTTCTTTTTTTTTTTTTTGAGACAGGGTTTCGCTTTGTTGCCCAGGCTATAGTGAGTGCTGTGGCGTCAGCCTAGCTCACAGCAACCTCAAACTCCTGGGTTCAAGCAATCCTTCTGCCTCAGCCTCCTAATTAGCTGGGACTACAGGCATGCGCCACTATGCCTGGCTAATTTTTTCTATATATATTAGTTGGCCAATTAATTTCTTTCTATTTATAGTAGAGACAGGGTCTCACTCTTGATCCGGCTGGTTTTGAACTCCTGACCTCAAGCAATCCGCCTGCCTCGGCCTCCCAGAGTTCTAGGATTACAGGTGTGAGCCACCACGTCCGGCATATTTTGTCAATTTCTTTGCAACCTTTCTTTGTTTTTGATCTTTGTGTCTCACAAGACAAAGAAGTCTACTGAGATTTTCTATAAATTGGCTAATGGCAAAGGGAGAGTTTAAACTGGCTTTTGTAATGTCAGTGTCTTATGAGATGTGGTTATCATAGCTGATCATAGCTTTTCTCCTGGACTGGGGTGATTTTGATGTTTCCTCAACTGTGTGAAATATTAGGCCATTAAATATGAAATGTCCAATTTCAAATCAAAAGTTTAGTTTATTATATCTCAAACAAGAAGCAGACAATTAATCAAAGTATGTGTCTAAACTATTCTTAAAGGTAGCTTGCATGCCAGCAGCAAAGCCTGGAGAGCCAGTGGCGATGAAATTGCAAAAGGCATTTTCCACAGCATGTTGAGAATTGAATATTTTTTCTTGAACGAAGTGATCCAAAACCTGGAAGAAGTGGCAGTCAGTTGGTGCAAGGTCTGGTGAATATGGTGGGTGACAGAGAGTTCCCAAGTCTAGCTTCTGTAGTTTGAGCAGCGTTGTTTGTGTGACATGTGCTGGAGTGTTGTCTTGCAAGAGCATTGACCTGTCTCTATGGACCAAACTCAGCGCTTAGTTGCAAGCATCCTCATCATTTTGAACAGTTGGTTGCAGCAGACATCCACAATAATCGATTGCCTAGGTTTCATGAAGCTGCAGAAGATAATAGCAGCGCTGGACTACCACACAGACAACATTAGCTTTTTCTTGATGAATATTTGGGTTTGGACTGTGTTTTGGCACTTCATCTTTATCCAACCATTGTACTGAACACTTGCGATTGTCAAAAGGAATCCATTTTTCATCACATATAACAATGTGAATAGAAATGGTTCACCTTTTTGTCATGACAGCAAAGAAAGGCAAGCTTCAAGACAATTTTTCTTCTGACTCTCATTAAACTCATGCAGAACCCATGTAACTAGCTTCTTTACATTGCCAATTTGTTTCAAATGGTCCAATATTGTTTGAATAGTAATGTTGAACCTTGCTGCTAATTCACACATAGGTTGAGATGGATTCACTTCCACTACAGCCTTCAGCTCATCATTATCCACCTTGGTGTCAAGCCACCCACGTGGCTCATTTTCAAGATTAAAATCATCAGAACAGAACATGCCAAACCATTGAAGTACCATGAGTTCAATAGCCACATCCTTCCCAAGCATTTCATTGACATTTTGAGCTGTCTGTGCTGCACTGTTTCCATGACAGAACTCATATTCGAAAATAATTTGAATTTTTGACTTACCTATGGTTTCACAAAAATTGCTCTAAAAAATGTGAATGATAATCACAAGCCAAAATGTGTGTTTGAAAGACTGAGGCTGTACCTTCACAATAAAAATAAAACAAGAAGTGACAAAGTGAAATGTCAGAGATATCAACTGTGAAACTTAGTACTTAAGGAAATCAGACATTTCATACTTAACAACCTAATACCAACTGTTCTCTGCTTTTGCTTATGCTTAAAGCAAAATTATTTGCAGTCTACTAAATAGGAATATGTGTCAAAGATTGAATTTATGTTTTAAAATCCAGACATATGACTCAATATCTAAAATTGGAGAACATGTAAATTTTGAGCTTTTTGCCTCTAGTTGCTAGAAAATGAGTGCTATACAGAATTAAAACCTTCTATTGCAGCTGTATGGGACTGATTTTTGTAATACAGATATTGACTTTAATGGGGCTTGATAATAAAAATTATGGACAAAAAGCAAGGACAATTTCTCCCAGTTCTGGTTTACAATCAATGTTGTGTTTTCTCAGAAAGTTATTTAACGTCTCTTATTTTTTTTTTAACTCATGTGATGGAATTATACAAACTGTATTCTATCAACTCCTCAGAAAATGAAAATAAATGAAATTTTAAGTGTAAAACTTTGCATAAGAAAATACTTGCTAAATCTCACATATTTTGCCCCTGTTCCTTCTTATTATTACTGTTACCACTAATACTTCCAAATGAAATACTCACATTTTGTATGACTTTTTATGTAGTTTCTAATTTGTCTTCTACCCTTCAGTCTAACTCTGTTCAATTCACAGTACACAGTGCTGAAAGATACTCTTCCAAAAGAACAGTGCTGAGTGTTGGTGTCTGATGACTGCAGGAGTTCAGACCTGCTGTAGCTTGCCTGCTTTGCCTTTTGCACAGGGGTTGCTGCAAAACTTTATTATGTTTCTACATCCTCCTTTTTTCTTTTAAATCCCTCATTCTTCAAAAAAAAAAAAAAACTTTATACTTTTATTCATAGAGAAAATAGAAGTAACCTTCAAGAGACCTTGCATTTTGTTTGTCCCCTTTCCTCCTCTTAACATACATGGAGTACATTCTTATTTCAGAGAAGTCATGTGCCTTCTCCTCTTCGAAGTGCTACCTCCATGTAGGCACTCAGTCTCCTTCCTCTTCGTTTCCTTTTTGTCTTCATAACTTCCCTTTCTATGATTTCATTCCTTCTCTGTGTAAGTTGTGTGAATTGCCTTCATCCTTTGAAAAGCATATCTCAACCTTACCTTGCACTCAAATCATCACCATCTGTTATTCTTTTCCTTCCCCGACACATTACTTAAGCTGAGCCTTTAATTATTTTCCACTTTTTTAAAGCTCCTTTTACTCCTCAACTCATTTCAATTTATAATTTTTCATTAATTTTTAAATTGACCTTGATAAGATCACCAGCAAACCAAAAATCATTAATCCAATGGTTCATTTCACTGCTCACCAGATAGGCCCCTCTCCAGCCTCTAACGCTGCTGATCTCATTGTTTAGACTCTTTCCTTCTTTGACTGATAGCTAATAATTTCTAGTTTCCCTTGTATCTTTTGGCCTAATTATTAATGCTTATGCCCAATCCTTCATCATTCCCTAAATACTTTTCATGGAGCTCTCAATTACCCATTCTTCTCTTAGTCTACATGTGTTTCCTTGCTGTGTTAAGTACATGCTCCCATGACTTTTCTTACACTAAACATTCATAGCTCTTTCTCATGAAAGTCTTACTCGACTGAATTTTCATACCACATTTTGCCTGATTTGATGCTGTCTTTCTTTCAGGGTCTTACTCAGAATCTTCCAATAGATGTTCCTTGCTTCTTTCTCTCCCTCCTGAGATACACTATATTGTGCTTTTTGTGCTCTTCTTGTGATATATTACTTTCTGCCTTACTTTATAGAGATATGGAATGTATGTTACCCGAGGGCAATGTGCTTATTGTTTCATCTGCATATCTCCCACACTGCTTTTCACAGTTCTTTGCATTGTAATTTCTCATTAATCATTTATTGAATGCATGAAAAATAAATATTACAGAGATCTTACAGATCATTGGGTTTTGTGTTCAGCATTGGTAGCAAATGTTCAGACTGGGGGAGTCGAGTCAACCTTATCCTGTGCTCAGAAAAGTCTCATTTTAGATTCTAAATAGTTAAAGAAGAGACTTTTATAATGCACCCACATTGAGCTGACTACACTGGATGGGAGGTATAGGAGAAAATCTCAGATGCAAATTCAGTTCCTGAAATATTTTTATTGTAGGATATAAATCCAACAGCTTCGATAAAGCTTCTCTGATCAAGCAAAAGTGTGGTGCCAGTGTTCCTCCCTCCCTCCAAATTCAAAACCTCCCTCTATTCCTACTTCAGCTGCAGAAATAATGAACGTGATAGATAATGAATGCCATAAATATTGGTTAATCTCTTTAGAAATACAGTTTTTGCAATGTATTTGACTGTATTCATTTATGGTTTCCTGATATGTATGCATCAAGAAAAAAGGGGCATAAATATGGCTGTCATGTTACTGAGAAATATTTTTTAATTTCAACAGAAGAAGAAAGGCAAAGCAATATGAGTGAGGAAAACAAAAAGGGATGCCCTTTAGGGTTCCTCAGTAATCTATGATAATATCAATTTCTGTAGACAAGTATTTAGAAAATATATAGAAAAATGAGAGCTAATTTGTAGGCTTTTTGAAAAATTAAGGATGTTTGATATTATAGAAATTTATTGCAGAATAACAATAGGTAAGCTGAACAAATTGAGGACCAATGATTACTGACACTGCAGTTAGTTTTAGCAATGCAAGTTCAGGAGAAAGACTCAGAGGAGTGAAGTGTCAAATGGAATGAAAAACTACGATATAGAAAAAATAATCAGGGACACATGCCATTATCTAAAATCTATAAGCTAAAGGTCAGAGGCCGTAAAAAGGAAGTAATTTCCTAGCTCTGTAGAATGAATCATGAGAATTGAGTTACACAAAGTCATTACTGAAAGAACAAAAGATATTTCCCCTAGAAATTATAACTGGGCTGATATTGGTTGATTCAGACCTTCAAAAGCCATTTATTAAGAAACCTCTGTGTGCTAGACATTGTTTTTTGTTCTCCAGATAGATCAGTAAACATAATAAACAAAGATCTCTGACCTTTTGAAGCCTGTGGAGGAAAATAGTAAGTAAAAGGAATACTAATAAATAAGTAAATGACATGGTGAATTACGAAGTGAAAAGTGTTAAGGGAAAAGAAAGTAGCACAGGTTAAGGGAATTCAGTTTTCTGTGCCCTATTATATACGACGGTCAGGGCAGTGACTTGGGGAAGTGAGGTTTGAGCAGCGGCTTGGAGAAAGTGAGGTAGTGAGCCAGGCTGTTGTTGAATTCCCAGTCAAAATAAGCATAAAGTAATATAGCTGTCTTGTAAGGGAAGCAATTTCTGATGTCTTTTTCCTAAGACAAATTTTGTGGGAAGGACAAGAGTTTGACCATGTCCTTTCTTGTAGCTGTATATAAAAGCCTTTGGTCATATTTTCCTTCAATTCTATTTTAACACAAAAAGGGTAAAATACATATTTCTTTCAAGTTGTAACATGTCAAATATGCATGTAGCTTTGGAATGTAGTTGTACTACCGTCCAGCAAGTTCTGTTTGGGAACAGGAAACACATTTTCTAGTGACAGGAGCCTATTTCAACTGAAGCAGTAAGTTGGTTATAAGGCCCTAGGTTATATTTCAGAAAATGAAAAGCAAGCCAATCAAACAGAAGGGTAGACAGCCCTCATAGGCTAACCAAAGCTTTCATCTCATTCTAATTTTGTTTTCCTGATTCCCACAGAGTAAATTATATTGCTCAAAGTGAAATGGAGCTCTGTGTGTTCACTCACTTATTCTTTTGTATATGTTTCAAAAGATGCCAGACGGAGATCATGCCAAAATTGGAGAGCCACCCTGTCAGCATCAGTGACAAAAAACATTTGCATTGTGCGTTGCCATTTTTCTTTAAATGGGACTCATTTCCATTAACAGTAGTCCTGGGAAAGCACAGAGTGGTAACTTGGGGTGGCTCTTTACAGGGGAGTGTTTGGTTTATGATTTTGAACTGTAGAAGGGCAGCAAACAGCTCTTGCAGCTTCCCTCTGCTGCAGGGAGGTCAGCTCTGCCTCTAGGGAGGATTCTGATCCTTGCCCAAACAGAGAAGCACATTTGTCTTTGGATTGTCCTCTGCTGCCTCTGGTGTCCAGGGTCTCTTCTGCTCTGGGCTCTCCCCACTAATATAGAACTTTGATTGGGTGAGATGTAAGCCCTAAGGAGTTGTGTAATTTGACATAACTTTGAAAAATAAAACATAGGCTAGGCCAAAAGAGATACATTTCTAATCATGGAATATTAGAGGATTTTTTTCCCCCTTCAGGGTACTCTGCCTTACACTTCTAATAATATTTAATATAGTGTGGCTCCAAGTAACTATGAACTATTTTATTACTGGAGATATTGTGACATTTAGCTGCATCTCTTAGATCTGCTTTAATATTTTAGTATTATATTTAACTATCCCTTCCCTTTCCTCAAAACTCAGAGTCATCTTCATTGAAAGCTTTATGGGATATTGGCTAGAAAGAGAGGAAAAAGAGTAATTAATGATTGGAGTAAAATATATATCCTTCAATAGTCCTTTATAAATAGTGCATGAGATGCCTTAAAATATAATTGAAGTTTATTCTATATGTGCACATAAATCCTACCTTCCATTCCCAATCTGCCCAAATCCATATTTTATATTACATTATTTAACTCAACTCCTATATCTTCCTTCCTGGGATACCTAATTTATCTTCCTTGTTTACCTAAACCCTCTGAAATATTCTTTCATAAACAAGGAATAAAACTCTTTGTATGGATCATATTCCCCAGGAATAAGTAGCCAAATCAATTTGTCAGCAAACAGCTATGCCATAAGGGTAGCAAAACACTAAAAAATGTTGTCAAATGTATGTGTGGTAACCACATAAGACTTACAACAAAGTTAATCTGATATATGTTTAATAATATCTATATCATTTTGTTGCATGATAATTTAGGATAAATGAGAAACAGTTAATCTAATGTCTATATCTAGTATTTCTTATGCTGAACCAAAGTGTATTTTTCTTTCCTCTTTACATCCTTTCCTGTATTTATAAATGACATTCATGAAAATATGAGCTCCCTGAAGACAGCTAACATCTTCAGGTCTTCGCATAGTGTCTGCTCTGTGATAGTTTCACAATAAATGTTGAATGAATAAATCTATGCACCCAAACATTAAAATTGACACTTATCTGTGAAAACATACATAAGTCTCATTTCAGACTGGACTAGCATACAGATCAACTGAGATGACCACATTAACTCACACAATTGTAGAATTATATTTGAGTCCCTTATTTGTGCCTAGCATTGGTCTATATCCAGATCTGCAGATGAGAAGCCACACTCCATGCTATCCAGGAGCTAACAGTCTAATGGGGAAGATGGATTAGACAAGAAACAATGTGGAATGACTATATCATATATAACCTATGGGAGAATGAAAAGGCTGGAAAATTATGCTTAGAAATTTGATCATCTTGAAAGCAATGAGTATATTTGGGATGATTTTTAAGCAGACAGTGGCAGGGAACACTTATTAAAAGATATGCAATCTAATAATTCAAAAGTCATAATTGTCTGTACTGATAACTCTACCCCACAGCTAAAAATTCCTGACCTCTTGCCTTTCTAGCTTCTATCTCAGTGGTTTTCAACCTTATCTGCCTATGAAAATCAGTTGCATAACATATAAAAAAATTCTGTCTAGGCCTCGATATTTTTTCTGATTTATTAATATGAATTGTGGGCTCAGGCATCATTTTTTAATTTTATTTTTTATTTCAACATATTTTGGGGGTACAAATGTTTAGGTTACATATATTGCCTTTACTCCGCCCGAGTCAGAACTTCAAATGTGTCCATCCCCCAGATGGTGTGCACTGCACCCATTAGGTGTGTATAATAAGTCTGAACTCATTGTGGTTTTGATTCACATTCCCCTGATGATTAGTGAAATTGAGCATTTTTTCATAGGTTTATTGTCCATTAGCCTATCTTTTTTTGAAAACCTTCTGTTTGTGTCTTTTGCCCACTTTTTAATGGCGTCATTTTATGTTTCCTTGCTGATTTGCTTGAGTTCTTTGTAGACTCTGGTTATTTGCCTTTTATTGGATGTATAGCATGTGAATATTTTTCTCCCATTCTGTAGGTTGTCTATTTTCTCTCATGATAGTTTCCTTGGCTGTGCAAAAGCCTTTTGATTTGATCAGACCCATTTATTTTTGTTGGTGCTGTGATTGCCTTTGGGGTCTTCTTCATAAATACTTTGACTAAGCCAATGTCTATAAAAGTTTTTTCAACTTCTTCTTCTAGAATTCTTATAGTTTCATGCCTTAGGTTTAAATCTATTATCTACTGTGAGTTGATTTTTGTGAGAGGTGAAGGGTGAGAGGTGCAGATCCTGTTTCAGTCTTCTATATGTGGCTATCCAATTTTCCCAGCACCATTTATTGAATAGGGATTCTTTTCCCCAGTGTATGTTTTTGTCTGCTTTGTCAAAGATCAGATGGCAATATGAGAGTGTTTTTTTAATTTTTTTTTATTTCAGGAAATTATGGGGGTACAAATATTTTGGTTACATGTTATGACTTTGTCACATCCCAACCATGATTTGAGATGTGCCCTTTCCTCCCCTACAATGCTGTGAGGGTGGTTTTATATCTGTGTTCTCAGTCCTATAGTGTTTATATAATCATTAATTATAAACAGTTATACTTTTTTATAATTTTATCTGTAATTTTTACATTTATAATTATATTGTTTTATGACTTTGTTTATAATTTTTATCTTGATGAAATACTTATATTGTTTATATAGTCATAGGAGAACAAATTACCCAATATCTGTTTCACATTTTGTAGTAGTTACATTTCACACATGAACACACCCACAAGTGCCAGAACGTTATGCTGTGATCTTGAGGGGTTGTAACATATCAGTGAGCATACGCCTTCCTGGTCCTCCTCAATGCTTAGATCCTGACTAAATTTGTTATGGTTTCCTTTACAACCATTTTGTTCCTTGAGTTGAGCCTTTATTGATCAATAAATATAAGAATTTCTGATGTCTCAATTGGACAAGACCAACAGATAAAGCAATTCTGACTTCCAGGCCGGAAAAAGTATGATAGTGACAGTTTTTTTTTATAAAGTTTTACAATAATTATTTAAATATATTGGGGACAGGCACCCATTTTTATATAATTTAAATGTATATTTATATATAGAAACAAAAAAGTTTAAACTGATAGTTTAACTTGATGGCTTAAACTGATAGCAGCTTTTTTTGGAGTCGGGCTCCAGGATCACAACTGCCTAAGGCTTAGTTTCTTGTAATGTTCAGTTCTGTCATATTTTAGCATGCAGCCTTTGTTCTCATGATCACAAGATGGCTGATGCTCCTGTAGGCATTGTGTCCACCTCCCTAGAGCAAGTAGGTAAAGTGCAAAGAAGAATATTCCAAAGTTATATGTCAGCTGGGTTCCTCCCATTTATAAAGATTTCCCATTTATTACCAACCTAGAAATTTTCCTTACCATTTAATTGTCATAACTTTATCATTTGGTCACCTTTATCTGTGAGGGAGATCAGTATGCATTAAGCTGTCCATCTTAATATACCACCCAGTTTCTCTCCCCTACTAACCGTATTCCAATTTCCTTTGTTTCTTATCTTTTAATATCTGGAATAAAGTTAAGAAAACTAGTCGAAGCTACAAAGCTTAAACTCATTGAGAGTCATTGATATTCACATCAGAAACTACAGGTTTATATCAAGGTTGGGATGAAGGGATCACTTGGAGCAGAAGAAATGAAGTTTTCTCTCAAAAGTGATGAAATAATAGTTCAGAACTTCAGACTTCTTAATAATGGAAAGATTATTTTGATTTTGTCTTGCTCACTCTTGCTAAGAATTGTGCCATTAGAATCTTTTTCTGGAAAAATAGTAAAATAAAAAATGACTAAGAAAAACAAATACCTGTAATTTTCTCTTCAAACTACCTTAGAATCTAGGTAGCTATTAGTGTTGCCAGATTAACGTGGGACGACATTTTGGTGGCAATGTTGCTTGAATTATTAACTACTTGTATCAGATGCATAACGGGAGAACAGTGACACTGAGATTAACAAAGTAGTTATTTCATCCAAGAAAACCAAGCAGAAGTATTCTTTTCTGTGGCTGTTCACTGAATTCATTCATTAATGCCGATTAGAGTTATTTAAGTTAGCAAGTATGCCCATATTATGCCAAATAATATATACTAGTTTTAGAATCCATTTTCCTCATAAATATTTGACTCTCCATGAGGAATAGCAGTTTATGACCTAATTACTTGTTATTGAGTCTTTCTTGGCACATGAATATACACATACAAACATAAACACGTATACACAAGCAATTCTCTATTTTCTATATTGCAAGTTAGAAGAATCATGTAGCTAGAACAAGGTAAAATATCTGTACTTTTGGTGCATGTCTTTTTACAGTAGCTGAATTAAATTTCATTGGTGTGTGTATGTGTGTTTAAACAATATAAAAATGAATTTATTTTACTAATTCAGATGCATACTGAGTAGAGTATAAATTAGTCTTCATTATTCACCAATGGAGATAACACACACACACACACACAAACCATAATTATTCCAGAGAGTACTTACATTTACTTTCCTGGTTCTCTGATTAAGGAAATTAGAAATTCCATTTCATTTTGATACTAACTATAGCTGAAAATTTTAAATATTAAAAAGAAAAAAAAATATTGTACTCTTTAATTCACAGAAGTTAAATTGTATTTACAATTAATGGTTCAAGGAATTGATTTTAGATAATATATTTGAATTTTGGTTATTGGTTTTAATTTGAGCATAACAACATTTTGATGAGTATTCATACCTTGGTGAAGTACTATGGAAAATGTTTGGCAAAAAATTTCCATTAATTTCTCACCTTGTATTTTGTATTATGACCTTCACATTTTAAAAAGCCATGACATTGCTGACAAAGATCTGTGGTGTGTTATAATTTTATTGTCAGTAAGAATTACACATGAATTGCTTATATACTTTGAGGCAAGATATTCTTTGCTTGAGGGCCAAAGCTTTGATTATGATCATATTACTGTTAGTCTGCAGATACATTCACTTTCTAGTTTAGAAAAAAAAATATTTTGCCAGCAATGCAAAACTGTGTTTTGTCCGTACAGAATTGTCTACTGATTTTATAGAATTAACTTCTCCTGGAATGAGTCACCAAATTGTTAATAAAATTATAAGAACTGTTTTCTCTGAAAGCAGTTTTACTACTGATTCTTTTATGGGTAATAAATAGCCGAGTTCAATTGATGTCCTTTTATATCACAATTAGAAAAAGTTTCGTTTAAACATATGTTTCACTTTGGGAACCACTAAACTATACCTTTTGTTTTCGAAATTGCTACAGGAATTTTATGTAAGAATGCATACAGGCTTACAGAGAGATCAGCAGTTCAATCAAAACTATGGTTATTTTGGCAAGGCTAATTGTGAAAATAAATAAAAAAAGATTATTGCTGATGTGGATGAATCTCCTTAATAAAGTTGAATTATTAGTTTCATTTATCAGACATTAGGAAAACAGCCACCTGTTAATAGTGAGTCCAGAACTATGAGCAAACTAGTAAATACTATGTATTAACCAGCCTACCTGATAGCCAATTTATGTTCTATCCAAAGCAAAGAAATATAATGTATGGACAATCTAAAACCATCACTAGTATGGTTCAAACATTCCAAGAATTCAAGCTAGAATTAGAAGGTATTAAATGATTCAGAAAAATATTTGTCTTCTAATTTAGTGATAAATGTATTCATGATGATGAAATTTTGGAATGCAATTATGAATTATAAATAGACATATGTGTAAAAATAATTGAAATCTTATGAAATTAAATTTGTGAAAAGTACTTTATGACAAACGAAACTTAAGGGACAGCTTTGGTGAGTATTATTTCACAAAACATAAGTTGAATGAGAGCCAGTCTCCAAAAGTAAAAGTTTGAATCAAAGACTAGTCATAAGAACAGTAGTTAGTTCAGGTACAATATCAAAGCATACAAAGTTCTGGGAAATGAAGTGCTGAGTCAAATGGTGAAGACCTGCGAAACTTGGACAAAAGAGATGGATATGGAGCTAGATAAAGTGGGAAGTTAGAACAATTAAGAGTGGGGAGAATCACAGAGGTGCAAAAAGGATTGATGTGAGGTAGTGTCATCCTAACAAATAACCTTTAGATCTGAAATTCTGGTTGCAATGTTAACCACCTTGCCTGATCTACTTTCAAACGATTTTAAACATTCCTCAGGATTCCTCAGTGGTCTACTCATCACCTTGTCAATGCCAGATACTTGTTTGGGGTCAGGATGTCTCTCATCCTTTTGACTTTTGATCACTGGAAATCAGCAATGTTTTTGTATAATGTTTCCAGGTGGATTTTTCTGTCTATTATTTTTGCTGATGTGCATGTGATATCTAAATCAGCTACAAAACTCTTGAAGATAAAGAGAGTCTATTTATTCCACCTTTTCTATATCTATTTCCATCTTTTGCATCTGAGATCACATCTATCACATAAGCATTGGTGTATGGTGTCTGGGGAGAGGTGTATATTGTTGGGGGCAGAGGTGTAAATTTTGTGGTCACAGGGGAAATAGGCACATGGGAGAAATAAATTGGAGGTTTGGGTGAAAACTGGTAACTAGGAAGGGTTGATAACATCTTTTCTATAGTTTCTTGTAAAATTAAATAGAACAGAGATTGACATCTGACATGACAGTATGAGGAGTTTTGCCGAAGCACTGCCCAATGAAACTGGTAAAAATTATTTTAAAACAACCATGAAAAGCCTCTAGCAATGGCCCTAAGGGAAAACGGTAAATGAGGAAACCTATATTCAAGAAAATATATGACAATTCAGTAAGAAAGGCAAGAGTTTGTGGTATTTAAACCGAGACCATTCCCTTCTCCTCCTCATCCAGCCCAGCAGGTGGCAACTCCACTCCAGACTGCTATAGCCAAGAATCCGGGTGCTCTCTTGCTGGCAGCCAGTCAGAGGGCTTTCATTACTGGGAAGAGGAGGATTTCAGCATTTTTTATCCTGCCTCTCACTATCTGTTGCTAAGACTAAGTCTTGGGCAAATGCAGTTCAAAGATGGGGGCTTTCATCCTCCTCTAAGCCCCTTTTTGTGGAATGGAGGCTCAATCTTAGGTGTGCAGGCTGAAAACACTGAGGCCTTCCTTATCCTTGTCTTGGCTTATGGTGGTGGTACCATGTCAGGAGAGTCAAGCTGAGAAGACTTAATGCTTCTTTCTCCACACTCACCTAGCACTCAGCTTCTAGGGTAGAGGGATGTTGCTAAGATATAAGTGCACCATTATTCTGTCCCCAGCTTTAGAGCCTGGTCTTAGAGATTTTTCCTGAGGGGAGAAGTGTATGATGTGTTCTGTGAATTTTTTGTGAATGTTTTTTATCTGGTCGAGAAAGTTCCCTTCTATTCCTAGTTTGTTGAGTATTTTTATTATGAAAGAGTGTTGGGTTTTGTCAATTGTTTTATCTGTATGTATTGAGGTGATCATGCTAATTTTTTAGTCTATTGATAGCAATTAATTGTCAATTGATTTATAGATGTTAAATCAAAATCATATTTCTGAGGCGAATCCCATTTAGTGTACAATTCTTTTTATATTTTACTAGATTTGTTACTAGATTTTTTACTAGATTTGTTTTATATTTTACTAGATTTGTTACAGATAGTTTGTTACTATCTGTTGAAGATTTGGGGCCCATATTTATTTATAATAAAATTACTATTTTTATACTATGATAGTATATATTATATAATATATAATATAAATTATATTAAATATGAGCCTAAGGAGGGAGGCTCCCATGGGTCAATTCTTTTCTTTTATTTCAGAAGGACTATAACTGCTTAAAAAAATAATCTGTGATTTGGATTAAACTTTCTCACTCTAGAGAGAGAGACCTTTAAAGATCTTTTTCTTTCATCTTAGTTCTTGCTCTTCCCTTACAATCCCCACCTTTCTATATCTTTTTTCATCACTATCTATCATGTACTAAGAATTTCACTAGATACTGGGAATGAAGATGATCAAAACAAAATTTGGGCACCAAAGAATATTCAGAATGGTGAAGGAGTCAGACAAGTAAATTAATAGCTCACTGTAAGACACATTACAAGAGATGGGCACAGGGACAGCTCTGGAAACAACAAGAGAACACCCTGACTCAGCTCAGGATATCAGGTGGTGCTTGGCTGGGATTGTATCAGTTATAATCTAAAGAATAAGTAGAAGTTTACAAGGCAGACAATAAAGGAGAGTATTCTAAAGGGAAAGGGAAAAAATTTAATTGCATAAATGCAAGTCACTTGTTATGGCTGGAGTCCAGTGCATACATATATTTCTTTCTTTTTTTTATTTTGACATAATATGGGGGTACAGATTTTAAGGTTTCAATAAATGCCCATTCCCCCATCCCCCCACAAGTCTGAGTTTCCAGCATGACCATCCCCCAGATGGTGCACATCTCACTCATTGTGTATGTATATACCCGCCCCCCTCCTCCCTGCCCAATACCCTATTACTGTAATACCTATGTGTCCATTTAGGTGCTGCTCAGTTAATACCAGCTTGCTGGTGAGTATATGTGGTGCTTGTTTTTTCCATTCTTCTGATACTTCACTTAGTAGTATGGGTTCCAGCTCTAACCAGGAAAATATAAGATGTGCTATATCACCGTTGTTTCTTAGAGCTGAATAGTACTCCATGGTATACATATACCACATTTTATTAATCCATTCTTGGATTGATGGGCACTTGGGCTGTTTCCACAGCCTTGCGATTATGAATTGTGCTGCTATAAACATTCGAGTGCAGGTGTCTTTTTTGTAGAGTGTCATTGGTCTTTTGGTAGATGCCCAGTAATGGGATTGCTGGGTCAAATGGTAGATTCACTTGTATCGCTTTAAGGTATCTCCATATTGCTTTCCACAGAGGTTGAACTAGTTTGCAGTCCCACCAGCTGTGTAGGAGTGTTCCTCTCTCTCCACATCCATGCCAGCATTTGTTATTTGGAGACTTTTTGATAAAGGCCATTCTCACTGGAGTTAACTGATATCTCATTGTGGTTTTGATTTGCATTTCCCTGATGATTAGAGATGGTGAGCATTTTTTCATATGTTTGTTGGCCATTCTTCTGTCTTCTTTAGAAAAGTTTCTGTTCAAGTCCTTTGCCCACTTTTTAATAGGGTTATTTAATTTTTTCTTGCTGATTTTCATGAGTTCTAAGTATATTCTAGTTATCAGCCCCTTATCGGATGCGTAGGATGCAAAAATTTTCTCCCATTCTGTAGGTTGTCTGTTTACTTTCATGACTGTTTCTTTGGCTGTGCAGAAGCTTTTTAGCTTGATCATGTCCCATTTATTTATTTTTGTTGCTGCT
>VSMD01077381.1:0-30181 GCA_008750895.1 Mirza zaza | reverse complement strand
CCCAGTATACCTTTCACCCAGCTTCTTCCAATGTTAACATCTTATATAACCGTGGCACATTTATCAAGAATAAGAAACCTTGAAACCTTAAAATCTGTACCCCCATAATATGCTGAAATTAAAAAAAAAAAGAATAAGAAACTAATATTGGTACACTATTCACTCAACTAGACTTTATTCTGATTTTACCAGCTTTTACATTAAATATATTTTTCTATTCCAATATCCAATTGAAAATTCCTGTCCCCTTTAGTCATCCTCTCTCCCTAGTCTCCTTTAATTCAGGATAGTTTTGCAACTTTTCTTTGATTTTTGTAACATCGACTGTTTTGAAGAGTCCTGGTCAGATGTTTTGTAGAATGCCCCTCGATTTGGGTTTGCCTGACAAGTTTTCTCCTGATGAGCTTGTGGAACTGGGTTCTGGAGAAGAAAACTGCAGAGGTTACACACCTCCTCATCACACTGTATCTGCGTACACATGCTATCAACACGGCTTATCACTGGGGATGCTGATCTTGGGCACTTGGTTGAGGTGTTATGTGTCAGGTTTCCCCTCTGCAATGTGACTATTTCCCCCTTTCTGTGCTATATACATTGGATGTGAGTCACTGCTATGTCCAGCCAGCACTCAAGGGGAAGGGAGTTATGTTTTAATTTTTGGAGGGGAGAGTACCTACTTTTATTAATTGGAATTTTTCTGCATAGAAGATATTCCCCCTCTCCTGCCCCCATTCATTTATTTTTATTCATATGCATTTGGAGATACTTAGTTTTTCAGTTTATAATCCAATGTAATGGTTATTTATTTTCTTGTTCAAATTGTTCTAGCTTTGGCCATTGGGAGCTGTTTAGGGTTGGCCCTTATGTCCTTTTGACATGCCCCGAGCTCATTTTCTCTGTCCCAGCCCTTTGTCCAAACAGCCCTGGTTCTTTTTATTGAAGAGTCACATGGAAAAACCAAGATCTGGATGCTGTTTTTATTGATATTGGGTGTCACTGCTTCTAGGCCCTGTCAGCTAACAGAGCAAGGGAATATATGTGTGCTCTAAGCCATGTACGCACGCACACATAGGTACATTTATTTCTGTATATAGCTATCTGTGTGTGTATTTACTAAAATATAGAAAAATATATGGATGTCAAAATAAACATAACTTCATACTGATATCTCCCACTCTAATTCAGCACTGTATAGACATTTCAGCCTTCTCTTCTTGCATTTGTAACTTCTTTCTCTGACATGTATTTGTTCAACCCTGGGATATACTGCTAACCCGAAGCCTTGAAGAAACCAATTTACCACCCAGGGTAAGGTGTTTATGCAGAATTCTTTTTGTCTTTAGTTTTACAGTATCCAGTCAAAAGAGCATTCTCAAATGTTGCTTAGATCAGCTCCCCCACCCACTTCTGTGAGGTTATAGCCTATATTTGAAATATAATTAAATTTATCTGTCACAGTCAGAGTTCCAGTCTGGGATGGGATAGATGTTTGTAGTCCATTTGCTTCAGGGTTTATTGAATATCAGGACTCCTAGCAATCATATAATGCTTTATATGTTTTCAACATATTTTAGTGTGTATATATATAAGCCTCTATATAACGTTATTCAAATAACGCATATTCACTGGAGAAAAATATTCAAAAATACAGGAAAGCAAAAAGAAAGAAAACAAGTCACCAGGAAGCCTACTGCCTAGAAATAACAATGATCAAGATTTTAGGATATTTTTTTCTACACTCTTTTAGATGAACAAAAATGGCATTGTATAAGTCATATTATTTGGGACCTGCTTTTTTCCTTGATTATATCATAAATATAAGCTAGTATTTTGATATGAAGACACAAATTAAAAAAACTTTTCTTCCTGTTTTCCTAGGGATTTTAGATTAGTAATCAGAGATGCTCAGCAAATACTAATGCAGCCATACCAATAAACAATTGGGACTTTTCCTGGCAAAGGGAACTGATTTAATATAATGTGTGTAAACATTAATTGATGGTGTAAATTAAGAATCAAATCCCTATTTTAAAGATGATATACACACAGTGCAATCAAGGAAAGCATTTTAACCAAATTTGTTTATGAATTCCATTGTGTACTGTTGAATAGCTAATTTATAATTACATTAGTCTGTAAAATAATCTATTAATAAAATTGGAGAAAATTGGGCATAGATTCATTATCTCAGTCAGTTGTGGGCACTTGCTGAAGAACATTTTCCCTGCAAATGAGGTGGAGACCTCATTGTCATGCTCAGCAGGCTGGGAAACACGTATCTGTCCTTTATTCTTCCAGTACTGGGTAATGTTCCAGTGACCCAACTAGTTCATTAAAGTTAGTGAAAAACTTGCATGCATGCCTAATCTTCTTTGGTGTTAATTAGAGTTGTCTTTGGTTTAAAAAATGTTTTATAATTTACTGAAATGAAAAATCAATTGCCTATCAGCTTTGTAAAGGTACTTGCATCTTCTGCTTGTAGCTCTTGGCCTTTCTGGAAAAAAAGCTGGGCCCTTGAGTCATCATCGCTTTTCAGAACTTGTGCTTTTCTACATTGGTTTGGACTCATTAAAGTTTAGGGTAGAAAATACCCAGAGAAGTGATCTAGATTCTTCCGAGGCTTTGGGTTTAACGATAAAAAAAAAAAAAAAAAAAAAGAAGTGATCCAGAGACTATTGTCAAGGTCAAACTCAGAGAAAGCTAAAAAATCTATAAGTAAATAGGTGGAAATAAAGAGCGAGTAGTGAAGTATTCATCCACTCATTCTCTTTGCCATACATTAATTAATCAATAATCGTTTATTAATCACCAACAATATGCCTGGCACCATGCTAGGCACTGTAAATATAGAAGTTAAAGGTTAGGTTTGGGGTTAACAAGAGCGTGGGAAAGTGAACACTCTAACATACAATTGTTGGTAAATTAATATACCTTTTCATGAAGTAGGGTCTAAATTTCACAGTATCTATTAGTACTTGAAGTGTGTATACTCTATTGTCCAAAAAGTCCTAGAATTGGAATATATCCTATGAAAATACAGTTGATGCTCATTATTTGTGAATTCTCCTGCTTACTAAAATTTACTTGTAATTCCAAGATCAATACTTGTAGCATTTTCACAGTCATTCATGAACATGAGCAGAGCAGCAAAAACTTTGAGTCACTCAACACACATATTCCCAGTTGAAGCTGGACAAGGAGATGCCCTGCCTTCTTGCTTTAGTTCTTATACTGTCAACAAGTATCTTTTCATGGTCTATTTAGTGCCATATTTTTTGTATTTTTGTGCTTTTTGTTGCTAATTTTACTGTTTAAAATGGCACTAAAGTGGCCGGGTGCGGTGGCTCATGCCTGTAATCCTAGCTCTCTGGGAGGCCGAGGCGGTTGGATTGCTTGAGGTCAGGAGTTCAAAACCAGCCTGATCAAGAGCAAGACCCCGTCTCTACTATAAATAAAAAGAGATTAATTGGACAACTGATATATATATATATATATAAAAACTGAGCTTGAGCCCAGGAGTTTGAGGTTGCTGTGAGCTAGGCTGACGCCACGGCACTCACTCTAGCCTGGACAACAAAGCGAGACTCTGTCTCAAAAAAAATAAATAAATAAAAAATAAATAAAATGGCACTAAAGTATAGTGCTCAAGTGTTCCCAAGCTCAAGCAAGTTATGATGCACCTTACAGAGAAAATACTGTTAGATAAATTTTCATTCAGGCATGAGTTATAGTGGTGCTAGCCCTGAATTCAATGTTAATGAATCAATACTAAAAATTACATGTCTTTAATCAGAAACACACATGGACTGAATGTTTGTGTCTTCTTCCTCTTCCCCACAATTCATATGTTGAATCCCTAACCCTGAATGTGATGGTATCTGGAAATGGGGCCTTTGAAAAGTAATTAGGGTTAGATGAGGTCATGTGGGTGGAGTCTTCACGAGGGGATTAGTACCTTTGTAAGAAGAGATACCAGAGAGCTCTCTCTCTCTCTCTCCTCTCTCTCTCTCTCTTTCTCCCTGCCTTGTGTGGACACAGCAAGAAGGCAGCCATCTACAAGCTAAGAAGAGAGCCCTCACCAGAACCTGACCATGCTGGCACCCTGATCTCAGACTGCCAGCCTCCAGAACTGTGCAAAAATAAACTCTGTTGTTTAAACTATCTAGTCCATGGATTTTGTTATGATAACCCGAGCAGACACAGGCATTTAGAATTCATCTATGAGGCAAACAGAAAAGGTGCTGGCTCTTGCAGGGCTTATATTCTAGCAGTGCAAGGATTACTGCAGAATTATTTGTGAAAACAGTAAAATCAGAAACAACTTTGTTGTCAGTCTAGAAAAAACTAATAGGTTGTAGCCCCAGCAACCCCCCATGTTGGTGCATCTCAAAAGAAATGAAGGTATATGTCTAAAAAAAAAAAAGACACATAAAATGTGGCTAGTCAAATTATGTTATGTGTAATACATACAAGGGAACACTTTGCAGATGCTGAAAATGCTGTGGATGCATATTTACTGACACAGAACAAACGCAGGACTGTGTTTTAAAAATTATTTATTTTTATTAATACATAATTGTACATATTTATGGGGTACATGTAATATTTTGATACATGCATACAATGTGTAATGATCAAATCAGGGTAATTAGGATATCCATCACCTGAAACATTTATCATTTCTTTGTGTTGGGAACATTCCAAATCTCCTCTTCTGGTTATTTTAAATTATAGAATAAATTATTGTTAAGTATAGTGACTCTACTGTGCTGTTGAATACTAGAACTTATTCCTTCTATCTAACTGTATGTTTGTATCCATTAATCAACCTTTCTTCATCCTCCCCTCCCACTCTTCCTAGTCTCTGATAACTATCATTCTACTCTCTACCCCCACGAGATCAATGTTTTTAGCTACCACATATGAGTGAGAACATGTGATATTTGTCTTTCTGTGCTTGGCTTATTTTACTTAATATAATGATCTCCCGTTCCATCCACTTTGTTGCAAATGACAGGATTTCATTCTTTTTCATGGCTGAATAGTATTCCATTGTGTATTTGTACCACATTTTCTTTATCCATTCATCCATTGATGGATACTTAGGTTGGTTCCATATCTTGGCTGTTGTGAATAATGCTGCGATGAACATGGGGTTAAGGATATCCCTTTGATATACTGATTTAATTTCCTTTGGATAAATACTCAGCAGTGGAATTGCTGGATCATATGGTAATTCTATTTTTAGTTTTTTGAGCAACCTCCACGCTGTTTTCCACAATGGCTGTACTAACTTACATTCCCACCAGCAATGTGTGAGTTTCCTTTTCTTCACATCCTCACTACCATTTGTTATTTTTTTTGTCTTTTTGATAGTAGCCATTCTAACTAGGGCAAGATGATATCTCATTGTAGTTTCGATTTCCATTTCCCTGATCATTAGTGATGTTGAGAATTTTTTCATATACTTGTTGGCCATTTGCATGTCTTTTGAGAAATGTCTGTTCAGATACTGTGCCCACCCTTTAATGGGATTATTTGGGGGTTTTTTTGCTGTTAAGTTCTTTGTATATCTTAGATATTAGTCCCTTGTCAGATACATAGTTTTCAAATATTTTTTCCCATTCTACAGGATGTCTCTTCACTTGCTTGGTGGTTGCCTTTGCTGTGCAGAGCTTTTTAGTTTAATATAATTCCATTTGCCTATTTTTGTTTTTGTTGTCTGTATACTGGAAGTCTTTGCCATAAAATCTTTGCCTAGACAAATGTCCTTGAGTTTTCCCTTAGGTTTTCTTCTAGTAGTTTTGTAGTTTTGGGTCTTACAGTCAAGTCTTTAATTTATTTTGAGTTGATCTTTTTATATGGCGAGAGATAGGAATCTAGTTTTATTCTTCTGCATATCAAGTTTCCCCAGCACCATTTACTGAAGAGGGTATTATTGACTGAAAGATAATCAGTTGCAAAACAACATGTACCTTAGGGTCCAAGTCTGTGAAAATGTTTAGCTAAATTGTGTGTATGTATGTGTGTGTACATATATATATATGCATATAGAACTATTTGAAAGATGTTAATAAGGGCTTTCTCTTGGTAGCTCTCTTGGGACTTCAGAGAATTTGTACTTTTTAATTTTACCATTCTGTGATTTTTCAATTTTTTTCTTTTTAAACACTGTGCATGAGAATACAAAATAGTCCCATGCACTATTGCAAATCCCCAGTGGCCATGCTTTCAAGGATTCACATGATTTACCAGTTGGTCTTTTCCAAGGGTTTCCCTGCCCCAGATATTTCCAAGTTCCCCAGGAGGGTCATACATTTATCCTTCAGGGAGTCCTTATTATGCTGGTCTGTTGCCTTATATTATAGAATAAGAACTCCCGTACATGTCCAGGAACCTTCTACAAACATCACTTCTTATCCATCCTGTACTCACTCACTTTTTACAACCTCTATCAAGGCTGACCTCAGTCTCTTCAAGTGCTACTATTCTAGGTAGAAACACCAGGCATCACTCACCGCCAATTCCTGCGCCCCTCCCTCCACCCCCTACCAAGGGGGCAGCTCAGTTCCCAGTGCTTTTTATTACTGGAAATGGATACCAGGGAGATTATTTTTCCCAGTACCCCAGTCAATAAATCTAAGCCTCAAAGGCAAATAGCTATGTTGAAGGAGGGTTGATGTCTTACTTTGCTTTTCGTCACCAGTTGAAAATGGCCTCTGATACATCTGTGGTAATTCAGGGGGAGTGGGGTATGGGATTGGGCTCAGAGCAGTTTGCAATAACATTTTTAGCTCTCTTGTTAAACACTCATACGTTTCTCTCTCTCTCTCTCTCTCTCTGTGTGTGTGTGTGTGCGCGTGTGCGTGTGTGTGTGTGTTTAGTGCTACCCAACTCAACCACTTTTACAATTATGAAGGGGAGATTTTGTTCAAAAATCTGGGCCAATACTTTAAGCTGAAAAAGTATTTTCAAGAATAGCTGGTAAGCAAGTGGGCAGAAATACCTATTTGTGCTGTCCTATACACTAAATGCCTACTTAGTTATCTAGCTGAGATTGACATGTCAGCCTGGTATCTCAGACCCATATCCTGAGACGTGTTTGTGCTATTCGTGAAGCACAGAGAGGGGCTCTCGCGGACAATGTTGCCCCTCGAGTTGTCTGGGAAGCGTCAACATTCACAATTGCAAGGCTGCTTTTCCTTTCCTCTTGCTTGTTCTAGGCAAATATATTCCTCTCCAGCCCTGTCATGTGGGGTGCAGAGCTTTGTCCTCAGTCCCAACACCAAATTTCTGGAGATTATTGAGAGCTGAGGTTGTAGTCACACTCCCCAGGACATTTTAAAAAATATCTGAGGCATGCGTCCCCCCTCAAGAGAATCGGATTAAATGGGTCCGGGGTGTACCCCAGGCATCTGGATTTTTAAAAACTCCCCAGGTGACTATAATATGCAGCAGAGTTTGAAAATCACCATTTAGAGCCATATTGTGGGACCAGATTGTATGTGGAGGACATATTCGCTTCTCAGAGGTGCCTCTGATCCAACCATAGAAACGTATGAAAATCCCTATTCAGAGAGACTATAGAAATTAAGGGGCAGCTTCTCATAACCATATCGTTTATAACACAGAGGCAGAGAGACCAACAGAGCCCAGGTAATACATATGACAGAAGAGCAGCAGCTAGGTTGCCTCTCACCTTCCACCAGGTAATCCCAGTGATACACCTGACAGAGAATATGATGTTGGTATCACATTCAGAATATCCAAGGCAAAAATGCTCCAGCGTGCTGTGAAGCTTATTGATGGCTTGTACAAAATGGCAGTTGGCTCCAATTATGGTACAAAAATAATCTGAATGCCTGCTGAGATATGTTCTCTATGTCTCATGCACTTTTATAAACACAATCTTTTATTTCTCACAACTGAAGATTCTTACTGCAGTGGAGCTGTATTTGACCTCTAGATGCTGGTGTGGGAAACAGAAGCATGCCCATGTAGTAAAGGGAGACCTTGCTTTCACCCCATTAGTCAAGGGTCCCCCCATACTACTCTTCAGCTGAGCCTTCCAGGCAACCAAAGGATCCTGAAGACAGTAGATGTAGGTCCTCATTAGCAGATACCACCTTATATAAAGCTGCATTTGCCCCAATGTCAAAATCTCATATACAGATTTCCAAATGCAGTCATCATTCTAAGGCAGGGACCCATTTTGTTCCCTTTTCCAAAGCAGTTTCCCGAGGGACAGGAAGGCCAGGCTTTGACTTTCTCCCCCACAGCTGGCCCATCCCTCATCAATTCAAGCCAATGCAACAATTAGCTTCGCTATAGCTTAATCTCATTGCAAACACCCCGCCCAACACGTCATTAATCCTCATTGTTGCCTAAATCAGCAATAAGTGCAAAGGTTTTCCCAAACTGGTAGTCTGGGGTCATATGCCATCATAAACACAGAGTCTTCATGTGGGCTTAAAGGTAACTCACAGATTCTGAAGAAGAGAAAAACAAACCTCAAACATGTCTTCTTTGAACTCAGGAGGTTACACCGGAAACAAGGTGATATTTAATATGGTTTTGACTCCAAGGAGAAACCCTAGAACACATCTCTCATTCTGATTATGGGTCCTTTGTCTCCCTTTACCTTCTCTTCCCATGGTTTCCCTCGATGAGACATTAGGAATCAGTGAATATATGAAGTTCTTGAGTTTTACTCTGAGAATATGATTGATCTTGCCAATAAGTATTTCTCTGAGGATCCCTGATTTTAGGTAGAACTTTTCCTCAACATTCCTGGACAAACTCCGTTCGATCCCACAAGGCCACAGGGGAATCAATTTCGAAGAACAACAAATAACATAAAGCCTCAGGCAAATTTCCCTGATTCCTATAACTTCCTCATGTTTTTAAAACCCTTCTTGCCACCTTCTGTTAAACAGCTTCAAATGATGAGGTCCTTAGCCATACGTTATTATTTGGCAAAGGAACGAGAGTCTTCATTTCTGGCCCAATTTCCATTTCTTTGATTTTTCTGCTTATTTCTGGCAGGAATGAAGAAAGGGCTTCTTTTGGGAGAGAACACCAAGGCTGGCTGCTAGCAACCAGATCTACGAAGAGTAAAAGGATCCAAGTCACAAAGGACAGGAGCTGTCTCCAGAAAGTGAGGCAAGGGGGAGACCAGAAAGTAGGGGTACAAGATCTTACAGGCCCTCTTTGCTTCGATCAGTTAAGGAAATCCTGGGCTGCTGAGGATAAAAAAAAGGATGAGGACTAATCCTGCCTAACCACCTTCACTGCCCCTGATCCCTGACACACTCCAGCCCAGAAATTTCTTTTTCCTCTCACACAGCAGGCCAATACAAACTGTATCATACCTGAATGACTCAGAAGAAGCCGGATTCCAAGGCATTCCAGAAGCCAAGTTCAAGGTTAAAGGCTTACTCTTCCAGAAGCTGAGTGTACAGAGGAAACCCTAATCCATCAAAAATATTACAGGTCACACAGGAGGCAGGTTAGCTTTCCAACTTTTCCCACAAAATAGTTTCGAAGCACAAATCCAACATTCTCTGCCTCATCACTTAGCACCTTGCTGCCCGGCCAACAGCGTCACACATCACATTTCTCCGGTTCTAAAAGATTATTGTGATTTCCATCCTCTCCTTGAGAGGAGGAGCAGTGCTGAGTTCAGGTTACTCACATCAGCATGGACTGAGCAGCTGTGCTGTGCTAGACGCAGCTCACCCGCTGTGTTCAGTAAGACTTAGCTGGTAACCTCAGGGGGACCAACCAAGCTGCAAAGTCCCTGAATGCCCAACTCTCACTTGGCTTCTCAGGGTCAATCCCAAATACAAAAACCCATAGAAAATGAGGTCTGGGGCCATTGTCAAGGACATCCGCCCTGGCCTCCTGTTGGACTGATAGGAAAACAGGCTCAGAACAATGAAATGAGTGGGAGAACCCATTTACCAAAGCTGTGGGCAGTGCCAGGAAGGACATAAACCCAGATTTCCTGACCTCTGGTGCAGAGGGCCCTACTGCTTTTTGGGTTTCTTTTAAAGCATCCAGATTGGCAATAATGAACATGGTATCTCTGTCTGGCTATGGTGTTCTTACCCCTCTGACATGCTCCCTTGCTTTTCTTCATCTGGCTGCCTCTTACTCAACCTTCAAGATTTAGCTCGAGCATCACCTTCTTAAGTTTTCTCTGGCCCCTAGTATGAGACAGGGGACCCTGTGCTCCCTATATTTATAGTATCCACACATCACCCTGGAACCCCTCTCCCCCAACTACCCTATAAACTCCGGGAGAACAGAGACTATGACCCCCTTGAATTTATACAAAAACAATGCCTGACACAATGTCTGACATGTTGTTGATCATTCCTTTTTGGTAAATGACAATATGAACAACATTCTCATCAGTGTAGTACATATCTTCAGGTATGCGATGAGGATAAGCTCTACTTTGTGGGCTACCCGGAATCTTATGTTCTACATAGATGACAATGACAATAAATTATTTAAAAAGCAAAATACCCCGCACAAGTGTGTCCAGCAAGATCCTGGTGTTGCAAAAGCCCTTTCTCCCGATACAAGGACAGGGAAGTACAAAGCCACAGGGTGAGCCTAGGTCATGTAACAACTTAGTGGCAAACCCTGGATTTCAAGGTATTTAGTGGCCTCCCAGGCTTAGGTCTTCAGGATGCAGAATTGACAGGAACAAGCAGAGGGTGCCCACCTATCCTCAGAGCTCAGTGGTGAGCATTATTCTTATCTCCACTTAGGTCCAGGAACCCATGCTCTTGCTACTAAATCTGCTGCCTCATTATTACTTAGACAAGAAAGGTTTAATCAGCAGTCTTTCATCCTCTGTCCCTTAGGAAGGGACTAAGAAGTATGTGGGTTTCCCTGATCCTGTGCCCAATGTCCTATGATCTCAGCTGGCCAGAGTTAAAGTACAACCAAACAGCAAAGACTTCTTAGGTACTTATCACTGGAATCATCAGCTCTAGAAGAAGAAACGGGCCCAAAGACTGCCTGGACATGAGACCTGTGAGTCATGCTGTACCCATTAGAGCTACATCAGGTGACGGATGGAAAGGAGGAATGACTTCCTTCCCTGGCTTGGATTGGGACAAGTTGTTTGTCTCTTTAGTCCTCTACCTCTCTGTTACTAAGCAGAGATTAACCCTGTTAGGCAACTGGAAAACACTAAAGTGTTATGAGTACAAATTATTGTTGTTAATAAGGAGTATTAATTACAACATGTTAATGATACAGTAGTTAATACCAATGGCAATTATTATTTATTGCTAGAATCCGTTATCAGGCATAGGTAGAGAGGAAGAACAAGGTTTGGGGAGAATAGTGCTCACTACTGAGCTCTGCGGATGGATGGACACCCTCTGCTTGTTCTTGTCAATTCTGTGTCCTGGAGGCTTAATCCTGCAAGGCTACTAAATGCCACAGCCCCCTGCTGGCCACAAGCTGCAGTGACATCTCAGAACTTCCTTGGAAGAAAGGCCTGCTCTGTAATTCCAGAGGTGGACTCATAAGAGTCTCAAAGTTGGGAAGAGGCTTAGAGAGCATACGATGGGGAAAGAAAGTGACTTATTAAAGCTCACACTACTTATTATAGCCAGAGCCTGAAATAGACACAGCCAGACACTCTCAGAGCCCTCTGAAACCAAACCACAGATATTGATTGAAGGCTACTGCATGTACCTGCATGTACAATGTTGGGGGCTTTCTTTGAGATCAAGATGGTTATAATAAATAGCTTAAAGGTTTAGCATGTATCTTTAAAATTAATCAAATCCTAACACCTTGCTTCCTTTTGTTACTTAATAAAAATCCAACTCATGGTAATAACTTGTGCAGGAACATCAACCACCTGAGTATAGGTGGGAGCTGGGAAGTGAGTAGAAAAATTTTAGGCGTTATGTTCAAATACAAGAAACTTTGTTAAACTCTTACTCGGAGTTTAAGCATGAAAAACCTTCACTATATGATTTGCTAGTCCCTAACAGGTCAGAAGAAAGGAATTAACAAATAAAATATTTGCACTATTAGAGTTAGGCATATTGTCACAGGAAAATGGGGAATATTGGTGAAAATGATCTTTAAAAAATCAATGCAATAACTAGATGTTCAATGCAATCAATGTAATAACTAAATGTTGGGTTACAAAATGTCCAGGGTACTGCTGTAACTCTTGAGCAAGTTTTGTGGGAGCTGAAGCTTATACAATTTAAGTGATCCTCTTTAAGAAAAAGAATAAAAATATATGAATACAAAATTAGGTACAAAAGCAAATATTTATTTGTAATGGGAAAACACACACACACATACCCTAAATTACTGAAATTCTGGAGCATTAGGTTCCTTTCTTCTGAGATCTCTTTGCAATTTTCCAGAAATTCATACGTGGAAAGAATTGCTCATTTCAGCCTTGTTTCCCCTTGTCACCTAGGATATGCTACAACTCTGCCTATAGCCAGCATTCACGGGCCTGTACAAATGAGGGGTCCTGGCACTTAAGCTTCATTAGTTTCCCTATAAAACCACCTCTAGGTGGTTTCCCTATAAAACCTATAAGTTTCCCTATAAGGTTCATTAGTTTCCTTATAAAACCACCCAAGGGAACATTAGTTGTCCTGCTTCTAAAATGGATGTCTCAAACCCTACGAAAGAGGTAAAATCATATGAAGCATACCTCACTGAGAAAGGCTGGGAAGTATTTATTTTAACATTTCCCTTTGAAAAATATAGATTTTTCCCCCCTTTTTAACAATTGCATTTTTAAAATTATACAGTAAAATTGACTGGAGGGGATGTACAGTTCTGAGAATTTTAACACTGGTATAAATGTGTATAACTGCCACCATAATCACTCCTAAGATCTATCATTCCCAAGAAATCTCTTGTGGAAAAGTGCGCATATCTTAAAGCAATACTGAAAGAGGTAATTTTCACTAGCTGTGGCATTCGTTACCGTGGGATAATTCATTTCCCCCAAATGATGCCCAGTGAGGAGATGCTGCTATCACACGAGGACGAGAGACAAATTACAGGTGCATTCAGGAGCCATCGTGCAGATTATCTTCTAGATTTTCTTTCTATTGGGTCGAAACCCAGCCTCTTCCTTTTGACTTAGCCTTTCCCAGTTTTGTGTGTGTGTGTCTGTGTGTCTGTGTCTGTGTGTGTGTGTGGTCTGTTTCATTTCTAACTTTCTTCTGAAGATGTTATTAATTTCTTTAAAAAAAAATACTATGTTCTCCAAAAAATCAAGCCAGAAACTCCAAGTTTTGGGCACAGAAAGAGAATGTCCGGATGGGAACAGCTGTAGTTGGCAAAGCAACCTTGCCCACGCCTTCCTTTGCCAGGTCACCTTTGGTGTTGTCTCACCTTGAACCCCACGTTTCCATCATCACAGTGGCCTCAAGGCACTCTGATCCCTGTGTGTCAGTCTGACCCAGCTGCAAAAATCCCATTCTCATGGACTCTCTAATTCAGCTAAAAAGGGTATGAGTGATGCTACAGAAAACCAGACGAGAAAAATAGGCAGTAAAAAAAGTAAGAACTGTACAGTTTCTACTCCTCTTCCTGCTGATAGGCTTCATCCCCCAGCTGAGGGTACCACACCCTACCTGCAAAGAATCCTCCCTACACCTGGGTAGCAATAGTATAGCAGGGGGTGAAGAACTTGGGCTCTGAAGGGAAAACACTCACATTCAAATCCACACTTTATTGCTTACTCACTGTGTGGCCCTGGACAAGTTACTTAACCTCTCTGGGCCTCAGCTTTCCTGTCTGTAAAAGGACTATTAATAGGATCCACCTCATGTGTTGTCATAAGGGATATGTGAGATAATACTTGACAACAATTTAGTATGAAGCCTGGTGCATTGTGTTAATATTTGATAGATGGTATTAATATTTGATAGCGATTATTTTTAGCTGGGGACATTGATCTCGGTTCAGGGTCTAAAGGATGTATGTGTTCCTCAGGTGATTGATAATACAGATGATCTTACTTTGTATGTAAAATTTCCCCTCCCATGTCCACTCCACCCCATCTATCCGTAGGAGGTGGGCTTCTCCCTAGTAGAACTCTAATAACAATACTGCAGCCACACAGCAACTATAACATCCAAACTAGATTTGGAGAATATTAGACAACTATTCCCCCATAGATTTCTATGCCACTTGTCCTTTTTTTAATATGGATTTGCCCGACCGCTCCTAATCGGTGCCCTTCATCTATTACAGGAAAGCAGGTTCCTCTTGAACTTCACCACACAGCACATCTCCCATCTCTTAGGCTGAAAAGACCATGGAAACTTTCTCATTCAACATTATCTACCTAGAGCTGTCTAGCAACTGTACGCCTGAATACAACTAAGAACAAAGGGAGCCCCCGAGTGCCTCTCTCTGCAGCCTATGAAATAGATGTTGCAAAGTCCTGAGCTGAACCCACTGTCTGCTAAAGGCAGAGGGAAGACTGGAAATGGCATGGCTTTTTTAGATCCTTTCCTTAAAACAAAGTCTGACATCTATAAAAAAGGGGCCAACCACACACACAAAAAAAGATTTCTGGAGGTTTTTTTCTGGTACCATGAAACCTACATGGACACTGGAAACAATTTTCAATAATTTGCTAATGTCACAGGATGGGATTATGGAGCATATGCTATTTTCCCTCCATTTTCCCAGAATTGTGACTCAAGGGTCATCTCTGAGAACAAAAGCAATGGGAGCCCAGAGTCATGCTTCAGAGAACCTGCAGTGGCCTGGCCCAACTTCCCCACCGCAGGACCTGCTGGGAAGGAGTGGGTTAGCAAAATGGTCTCCTGTCTCCCAGGCACCCCAGTCCCTACAAGAGGTGCCTGAAGACAGGCACCTTTGCAGGTGGCCAGGTGTGAAGCATTTGCAATGTGAAGTTATTTTATGTCCCCCTTCCTCCCCATGTTTTCACACTTCCAAATCCAAATATGAAAGAGCTTCAGGGAACCACCTGCAATGTTTGGGGCTGGCTTTCATTGTTTTCTCCTCAGGGCCACCAGACACTCAGGCCTGCCTGTGCGCTGCCATGGCTGGGGGTAATACTCATACCCACCATTCTTCGCCACACCCCCTGCTCCTGGCCCCCAGGAAGCAAGGAAGAGGAGCAGGTGCATGCTCAAGTGTCCCAGAGATAGCCAGGGATAGCAGATGAGTCTGTGCTGTGGCCTTGCCTGAGACCCCCACAGCACAGACAAAGAGTTCTGCCTCAAGCTAGAGGCCTGCCAGACAAAGTGACTAAATTTCCAAAGGGACCACTCATGGAGAAATGCTTGAGGTGGCCCCTACTCAGC
Organism: Mirza zaza; assembly: GCA_008750895.1. Classification (NCBI taxonomy): domain Eukaryota; kingdom Metazoa; phylum Chordata; class Mammalia; order Primates; family Cheirogaleidae; genus Mirza; species Mirza zaza. The sequence continues at coordinate 14,828 of VSMD01077381.1, read as the reverse complement.
TGGGCCTATTGGAGCTCAGAGATAAGAGCCAGGTCAGAGAATTATAACTCTGCCCGGGGCAGTCATCATGTCCCCTGCTCCCCCCCATTCATTCCTGGCCAGTAGACCCCTAAGTCTGCTTGATTGGACGCAGGGAGGGGTTAGTATGGTTGAGAAGAAGGAATCATTTGAATCTGAAATAATACTGAAGTTTTAAATGAACAAGACTGAGTTTTAAGGCCAAATGAGTCATTTTACAAATGAAAGGAAAAGCTATATTGTTAGGTGGGGGACTTAACCCAGCAAAGTCAGTGGAAATTATGGGAAAAATATGTCATTATCAGGATTCTTCAATATACCAGGTACACATATGTCATTCTTGTCCCATATCCAGTTACCAAAAAGATAGATGGTAATTTTGAACAAAATCACAGCTTTAGCCGGGCATGGTGGCCCATGCCTGTAATCCCAGCACTTTGAGAGGCTGATTCAGGAGGATTGCCTGAGCCCAGAAGTTCAAGACCAACCTGAGCAATATAGTGAGACCCCCATCTCTACAAAAAATTAAAAAATTACCTGGGTGTGGTGGCAGGCACCTATAGTTCCAGCTACTTGGGAGGCTGAGGTAGAAGGATCGCTTGAGCCCGGTAGTTCAAGGCTGCAGGGAGCTATGATTGTGCTCCTGCATTCCAGCCTGAGTGACGGAGTAAGACCAGGTCTCAGAAAAATAAATCAATAAATCAAAGCTTCAAAATAGCCAAAAAAGGAATATGTAAAAATATATTGTAATAAGACCTGCTGACTGAGGAAAATAGCATTTAGCACATAATGAATAGCTCAGGACTTCTAGTAGTCATATGTCATCCACTGTCTATTAGTAGGAAAAAAATTAGTCATGGTTCGTGAAGAGAAATAAACATTTCCTGGGCCATGAGTTCTCAGAATTTATCCCCAGACTCTTGCTTTCTTAATGAAGGTTCCCCACAGCTGTTTTTTACAGGAATTGCAAAGGCATTTAGAGCATAATGTTGGTGAAGGACCCAGTAAACAACGACAGTCCTGAAAGCACAATGCTACGGGAACACGTCCAGCCCAATCCTTTATTCAGGGTCTCACTGTGACACACCTGTGGCTTGTTTCTGGCTCAACAATACTGATATGTTCCTCACAAAGAAGCTCTTAAGCACCAAGCAGGGTTTACTCCCACTAATCCCCCAAACATTCCTATGGAATGAGAACAGGAAACCAAGAGGACACTCCTGCTAATGTAAGAAACGTTTGAAAAGATGCGTTCACTCTGCTCAGGTCTCCCCCCTTCCACCACCACAGTCCTGAAGGAAACAAAATCCCTACAGAAAAGCAAGCTGTAAAACGCACAGCAGCAGCATGCAATGAGAAGGCAATCCCCGCACAAACTGTGATGCAGAAATAAAACGCTACTGAGTGTCTCTGTCGCCTCCCACCAGCCACGGCCAGGCAGGGATCCAAGGCCTGAAGAGAAACAGTAGCACATGCTGCCACTCTTTGTGGACGGTTGCCATGGGGACCTGCCTCTGCTCAAATGCTGAGCATCTTTCAGCAGTCACATCCCTTATGTTCTCCTGGCCTGGAAGGGAAGTATTAGAAAGATGGTAGATTGAGGAGGAGAGGGTCAGTACTGATGAGGGTGCATGAAGCAGATAGACGGTTGGAGGATCAGGTAAGATGTTCCCCACTGTATTGGAGTTCTCAAGAAGGAGGTGGAAGATCGGTAGGCTCTAGATGTAGGTCCTGCAGCAAATTCAGTCATTTCCTCATTCATCCACTTGTTCACTTTTACATTAAACTAATTTTGTTGAGCACCAACCTTACTCCGGGCATTGTACTGGGTATTGGAGATGTACCATCCCCATCCGGGGGCTCACAGTTCACATGAGAGATACATACACAGTCAGTTAACCATAATAAATTCTTACAAGCACAGTAATACATGTGCATACGAAATACTATAGACTTGAAAAACTGAAGGGGTTGAGTGTGAGGAGTTGGTAAGAGAAAGCTACAGGGAAAGGTTAATCCCTGAGTGGGGTTTTGAAGGAATTTGTTAAATGAACAAAAAAGGGATACGGTCCAGGCAGGGCACTACACAAACACATGTGCTATGCTCTATATGTGGTGTATCTGAAACCACCAATAATATTAATAATAGCACTTACAGAGTTCCCAGCTATGATTCTATGTGCTTTGCATGTATTATCTCACTTAATGCTCACAATGACTCTATAGAGTATTGCCATGCCATTTGACAGAGGCACAGAGAGGTAAAATAACTTGTCCAAGTTTACATTGGTGTTTGATGTTGGGTGGCAGATTCCAGTCTTCTGGCTCCAAAGCTCACACGCTGTATGTTGGCATTATGCTCATCCCATTGCTCTGGAAAGGCCAGATCATAGGATGGATATGTGGGAAAAGAGGAGAAACAAGAGTGCAGGCTGCTGGGAAACAAAGGTTGGGTTAGATTATGATGTCCTCAAATACCATGCTTTTATAATTTGAATTTTTGTGGTTTTTTTTGAGACAGAGTCTCTGTCACCCAGGATAGAGTGCCACGGAGTCAGCCTACCTACAGTCAGCCTACCTACAGCAACCTCAAACTCCTGGGCTCAGGCGATATTCCTGACTCAGCCTCCTGAGTAGCTGGGACTACAGGTGCATACCACCAGATTTTTTTTGTTTTTATTTTGGTCATGAGAAACCATCACAGTTTTTTAAGTTAGAAAGGGTTATAATATAAATTGTATTATGGTGGTGATTCTGGAATTCATGTGTAGGACGTAATGGAGGAGAAATAGGCTAAAGATTTCAATGTCAGGAAGAACAGGAAGTGGGGAAAAGATCATATATAGTTTAAAACAAGGCAAGACCCGTGTCATCTGGTTCATCACAGTGCCTGGCATGCAATAAGCATTCAATAAATATTGGTTAAGTAAATGTTTCAGAGTTATCTTATTTGGCTTTACCTGGAAGCAGATCCAGAAACAAAGGTTCCAATGTGAGTAGTTTATTTAGGAGGTGCATGGAACACCAGCAGAGGATTGGGGAAGTGAGACAGGGAAGGAAAGGTGGCCAACAGAGAGTACATTTACTAAGCCAGCTACCACAGTGGCAACTGGAACTTAGCCCTGCAGGGAAACTTTAGGAATCAGTATGAAACACAGCTCAGAGTCATCCCACAAGAACAGTAAGGGAGCTGGGGTATTTATGCATCAACTCCACCAGTTTGCAATGGAGGGTTGATCTTGGGGAATGTTAATTTCTTGGCACTTCAGAAAGCAGATTCAGTGTGGCTTGGGGAAGGGAAGCTAGGCACAGAGCTGCTGTTGGAAATCACTGGGGGCACACTGAACCTTAGGGGCACATGGATGGGGATTGACAAGATCTTCTATAAAATCAATCTTATGCCAAAGTTGAAAGAGAGACTCTTCAGAAGAACTGAACTGTGTGACATCATTTCTCCAACTGAACTTTCCCTGTGGGTGGATGTCCTTTGATTTCCTCCGACTTGGATATAGATATGTTTTCCTTTCCCCAATAGCATTAAAAAAAGCATTTAGACAAATTTGCAGAGCTTAATTGAGCAAAGATCATTTGCAAATTGGGCGGCCCTCAAAACCAGAACTAGAATCAGAGAACTCCGGTCTTCAACATGGGCAGGTGGCATTTATAGACAGGAAATGGAAGTGAGATACAGAGACAGCTTCACTGGCTACAGTGGTATTTACCTTATTTGAACATGGTCTGATCTGTTGGTTTCCTGCCATTGGTGAAGCTCAGCTGCTGTGATTGGCTGAGACTCAGGTATTTGTTACAAAAGTATACTCCTAAATTAAGCTTTCAGTTAGTTTACATACTAAGTTAGGTTGCAGTTGGTAAGGAAGCACTCAAACACAGAGGCATCCTCAGGCCGAATTTAGTCTAACTTAACAATTGGGAATGTTTTCAGTGGTGAGAAATTGGTGTTTCAAACACTTAGATTTTATTATTTGGGTGAACTAGCAGAAAACTTCCCAAATAGTATGGGTAGTTTCTATAGAAGGGTAATTACATCATTCAAAGTTGAATGCTGGAAACTCCATCAAGTGGCATTCTTTACTACTTAGCAATTAAGTAGTAAAGAAAGAGGAGAAGGAGAAGAGAAAAAGGTAGAAGAGGGGAGAAAAAGACTACTACTGAAATTAGCATCACAGGCCCCCAAACCCAGCTCTTGTATCTGAATGTTTGTGCAAAACTTGAAAAAGCGTCTGAAGTTTCTAAATAGAAAGAATAGAAACATAGGATTTTTTTATGGCTAATCATGAAGTATTCATCTGATAAGAAACATTTCTCCCCATTCTCACCTGCTCTCCCGTGCTACTGTCTCACCTCACCTTCCCACCCCACTGAGATCTTGTCTACCCAGGTTTTTCTGTTTTCCATCACAATTGCATTCTATGAGGGTAGGTCTTTCTCTACTTCCCAATTGTGTTTGTTTTTATTTTTTATTTCTTTTTTTATGTGATAATTTTTTTTTATTTTATCATACTATGGGGGTACAATATTTGTTAGGGTTACATATATTGCCCCTGCCATTCCTCTCCCCAACCCCCGCCTTACCAAAACATCAAGTGTGTCCTACCCCCAGGTGGTGCGCATCGCACCTATTTTGTAAGTATATATTCTTCCCCTCCTCCCCCCTCCCATCTGCCCACCACCCAATGAAAGTTTGTGTTTTTTTTCTTTTTTTGACCTTTGGGTTACATTGTATATCTTTGCCTTTCCCTAGGAAGGGTTAGAGGTATTCCCTCCCCCCCACACACAATGCTCACCACAACCCTAAGATGTGTATCTCCCCCTCCCCTCAAACCCTGGTGAACACTACCACCATTTGAGCACCATAGTTTTAATCAGTCAGTACCAATTTGATGGAGAGTAGATGTGGAGCCCATTTTCTTGATCTTGTGTCACCTCACTTTGGATAACGGGTTTAAGCTTAATGCAGGATAGCATAAACGGTGCTAGCTCACTGTCATTTCTTAGAATTGAGTAGTATTCCATTGTGAGCATATACCAAATTTTAATTATCCACTCATGAATTGATGGACACTTGGGTTGTTTCCATTATCTTGCAATAGCGAATTGTGCTGCCATAATATTTTTTATTTCTTTACAGACAGGGTCAAACTATTGCCCAGGGTGGAGTGCAATGGTGCAATCATAGCTCACTGGAACCTCAGACTTCTGGGCTCAAACGGTCCTCTTGCCTCAGCCTCCGGAGTAGCTGGGACTACAGGCTGGTCTCAGACTCCTGGCCTCAAGTTATCCCCCACCTTATCCTCGCAAAGTGTTGAGATTACAGGTGTAAGCCATTGGGCTCAGCCTATTTCCCAATTTGAAAAGATGAAAACTGATGATTCCCAAACTTGTAATGCCACTGTGTCTGCTCCAGGGGGATCCAAGGAAATGAGCCTCAAGAGTCTGTGCTGTTGTGCAAAAACCTCGAGCTTTTGTTTCAAAGCAGGCCTCTCGGGCTACCACAGAGAATGATGCCATGGCCATGACCTTGTGGCTAGAGCATGAATACCTCAGACAACCTGGCAAAGATAACTCTCATATCTAACGTGTTTGTCAATGGCAGAATACTACAAGAGGAAGCAGGTGGCAGATCTGTTGAGTGGAGTCACCTGGGAGGTTCAGAGACCTGCTCAAGGGAGAACTGGCATTGCTCCCTTAGTCATTCCATGCTTCCTTTTTTTTTTTTTTTATTTTTTTTCGAGACAGAGTCTTGCTTTTTCACCCAGGCTAGAGTGAGTGCCATGGTGTCAGCCTAGCTCACAGCAACCTCAAACTCCTGGGCTCAAGCAATCCTCCTGCCTCAGCCTCCCGAGTAGCTGGGACTACAGGCATGCACCACCAATTTTTTCTATATATATTAGTGCCCGGCTAATTTTTTCTATATATATTAGTTGGCCAATTAATTTCTTTCTATTTATAGTAGAGATGGGGTCTCACTCTTGCTCAGGCTGGTTTCAAACTCCTGACCTCGAGCAATCCGCCCACCTCAGCCTCCCAGAGTGCTAGGATTACAGGCGTGAGCCACCACGCCCGGCCTCCATGCCTCCTTTGACAAACTTTGAAATTTCCTCTAATAGCCTTATAAGGAATTAAAAATTATAGCCAACATCTAAACAAACACCAGTGGATTTATTTAATAAGTTAATATCAACTTTAAACTTGTCAAAACAGAGATCATTGAAAAATCACATGAAGACCACAGTGCAAGTAAAATATTGCCCACCTTCAAAAATGCATCACTTTCCAGACATTGCCTCATTTACTCTTTTAACTCAGGAATGAGAACAGTTCTGGCAAGTTATGAATACTTCGTGTCCCTGGATGGAATAGAAACATATGGATAATGTTGGAAATCCTATCGTTTTGAAAACGATAGCAGAATTATTAAGAACACTGAGAATCACCAAATTAAGGTTAATGCAAAAACAAAGCAGCAGTTATTACGAGACCACAGGTGTCTTTTGAGAGCGGTGGGAGGCAGCCCTTCACAGAGCGGAGTATTAAGTGAGACTCATTAGGTCTGGCAAGGGGTATTAAAGAGAGTTTTAGACAGGGCCCTGACTGATTGGAGGCAGCTCCAGTATGGTCCAGGGTGGCATGTCTTACCCGAGGCTGTAACTACCAATGAGATGGTGATGGAAGGTAGGTAAGCTATCAGTATCTTCAACGGCCTGTAGGGCAAAGCCGCGGTGTTCTAATCAGGTGTGCACAGAGAATGTTGTTCTGATTCATAGCCAGAACATGGAGTAGTCCTCAAAGACAGCCTGTGACTAACCGAGTCAATCAATTGTAAACAGGCGAGTACTATTGTTAGGTAGATAACAAGGAATTCCAAGTCTCCTAGGGACGAAAGTGGGTGCTGCTGCGATTCACCCCTCCTCAAACGGAGAGGCTCATGGGTGATCTGCATGTGCAGTAAAACTCAGGTCTTGCAACTGCCAATTGTCCAATCAAAGAGGTTCCTGGGTGATATCTGAGCCACTAGAAAGGTCCCAATCTGGGCACTATAAAACAAGACCCAAGCCATAATCAAGGCTTTTCAATTTTGTGCCCTTCTTTTTGCTCTCCCTTTGCTGTGACAGTGTGTCCGGTTGCCATCTGTGGTGTATGTATCATGCTCCGTAAACCTACATCTTGCTCTTGCCCTATAATCCTATCTTTCTCTCCTCAGTAAAAGCTCATTTTCATGCTTGCCTTACTTTGGCATGTCTAGTCATTCTTCAGCCATGAGCTGCTAAGAACCAATAGCTTCAGACTAAAACCTGACACTACAATCAGATAAGCAAGTGTTCTGCCACTAATATTTAGTTGTAGTTTAATCCTACCAATTAACAAAAAGATAAGAGAAACAGAAAAAACAACATGGAAGATGCTTAAGAGTGATTAAGATTTAGACTGACTCTAAATCCAAGCTCTGTCACTTGTTATAATCATAGGTAAATAATGATTCTAGGCCTCAGTTTCCTCATCTATAAAATTAAGCTTTTACAGGGTTATTGTGAAGATTAAATAGAATACTAGATGCAAAGCACTTAAGACAATGCCTCTCAGTAAATGGGAACTATTATCATTGTAGTAATAAAACATGAATCTGCAAGAGTAAAACTGATGTGGGAAATTAAAAATTAAATTCGAGAGATGTGCATGTGTTGAAAGGGGAGTGGTAAATGATAGTTATTATATTAGCCTAATTAGTCAAGTATGATTACTTTGATTGGACATTATATTTAGTTACAAGCTTCCTGAAATCTAAGGAAAAAAGGGAATCATTGGAGGCCGAACTATTTTCATTCTGTTATTAAATATGAGATTGATATGTTGTTCATTCTCAATAAACTTTTATGGAATGTAGGAACAATTGCTGCTCTATATAGTACCCTTATCCAGTTGTCTTACTCTTTTGCTTCCCTCTTTTCTTTTTCAACCTTAACCTTAAGCCATTTTGAAAATTAATAAAAAGTCAGGAATATACTGACACCTATGACTTGCTATTATTTAAATACTTACCTTTAATTTCTTTCTTTCTTTCTCTCTTTTTTTACTTTTTATGGAAGTCTTAATGGCTAGCTTCCTTTATTTTAACTTAAATAAATGCTAAATCCGAAGCATTTTTAAGTCTGAGTCTCCATATAGTAGAATAAGGAGTCTGTCTCCAGCAAAACAATGTAAGTAGTAAAAATTATTTAAAAAAAACCAATCACTTAGAATCTCTGAAAATTGTCTTAAGATTATACTACTATAACTGGCTCTATGAATAAATTTTGATGACCCCTATGTGTTTTTTTTAACTAATCGCCTCCTTTAACTAACCATTTGAACTTTTTGAGTTGTTTCCCAGAAATGGTGAAATTTTTACAGGACAAAGGAATTGAGATTCCACAGTCCCCTGAGCAAGATTTCTGATGCCAAGAATCACCATCCCCCATGACCTGTCCCAATGCACAGTGGCCTTTCCTTTAAAAGCCCATGATCTCTGTTGGTTGGAGAGATGGCTTTGAAGCAGCTTCTCCCATTCTCCTGGCAAGACATCTGTTGCATTAAAAATTGCTTTCTCCCTTGGCATTTGTCGTTGTCTCAATAATTTGATCTTTTTGCGACCTAGACAGAAACCTCCTTGAGGCTTCAACAACCCTGCAAATGGAGAAAACTCATTCAAAAAAGTCTGTTAAATAATTAAATCTCAGTAACAGCAGGGAGAGTCTGTGACATTTCAGTTGTGGCCCATTCAGTTACCCCTCTGCAGCTTCAGGTTCCAGAAGCCCCCGCCTGGGAGCACCACCCAGGATGGGTACAGAGCAATAGGGGCTCCCTGGCCCCCCAGCTCCCATTCTGGGCTATGGTCTCATGCTGAGAGAGGTGAATTGCCAACATTTCTCAAATATGTACATTTTGTCCTGTTAATCTCTCTGTGGCAAGTTTATTTCACAGACTCAGTTATTGAACCCTTAGAGGCTACAGGGAAATTTGGAAACACTTTGAGATGAATGAAAACAAAAACAAAACTTATGAGATGTAGCTAAAGCAGTCCTCCAATTTATAGCTATAAATGCCTGTATTAACAAAAAAGAAAGATCACAAATTAATTACCTAAATTTCCACTTTAAGAAACCAGAAAAAGAAGAGCAAACTAAATCCAGAGCAAGCAGAAGGAAGGAAATAGCAAAGATTGGGGAATAGTGAAATAGGGAATAGAAAACAGTAGAGAAAACCAACAAAACCAGAAGTTAGTTCTTTGAAAAGATCAACAAAATTGAGAAATCTTCAGCTAGACTAACCAAGCAAAAAAAGAGAAGACTCAAATTATTAAGATCAGGAATGAAAGAGGACATTACCACCAACCTTATAGAAATAAAAAGGATTACAAACATTGCAAAGGAATACTATGGCAACAAATCAGACAATGGTATGTGTACCCACTTTGTTTATAATGTAAAAAATTAGAAGCAACCTATATGTCCATAAATTGGACATAGGTAAAAATATGGTTACCAAAAGTTTGGTACTTGTCCCCAAGTCTGAATCAGTGAGAATGAAGATTAAGGACAAGTAATTTGAGGAAAAGGAAAGAGAAGTTTATTAAAGAAAGAGAAGTTTATTTTCTGGCAAATGAGGAAGGTAGCAGACTAGTGTCTCAAAATACTGTCATCCTGTTTTTAATCAACAATGTAGGGCTTTTTAAAAGGGGGAATTTTGGAGGTTGGGCTCAGGTCTACTATGACCAGTGTCACATGTGGTGGCTTTGGGCTATCATTGTTTAGCCATAATTGGTGGTTTCCTTGAACCTTATTTTCAGTGATGCTCTTCATGATCCTTGTCCAGATAAGTGTGTTGAGCCATCTCCTGTGGTTTAAGATACAAGAAAACAAAGAGCAAAGAACATTTTTCTGTCTCTTTAATCACTGGCCTCTAGAGGGAATGCAGGTTTTAATTCCAAAAAAGGGTAGGGGTTTTAAAGAGACAACTTGTAAAACATTTTATTGTTCTTTTTCAGACGTTTACCCCATTACAATATCAGTAGAGTCTCTACAAGACATACTGTCGAATTTTTAAAAGCAAGTGATAGATAGATTTGTTTAGTATAATATTATGTATGTAAATATACACAGAATAACATTCTAAAGTTGTTGTTTTTTTGTTTTTGTTTTTTTTTGAGACAGAGTCTCACTCTGTTGCCTGGGTTAGAGTACCATAGCATCAGCCTAGCTCACAGCAACCTCAAACTCCTGGGCTCAGGTGATCCTACTGCCTCAGCCTCCCAAGTAGCTGGGACTACAGGTGTGTGCCACCATGCCAAGCTAATTTTTTCTATTTTTTAGTAGGGATGGTGTCTTGTTCTTGCTCAGGCTGGTCTCTAACGTTTTTATGTGTGTGTGTGTGTGTGTGTGTGTGTGTGTGTGTGTGTGCTTGTGTTGGGAAAGACATGTACCAAAACTAATAACAGAGTTTACCTGGGAGAAGGTAGGGTAAAACACCAGGATTGGGAGTTAGGGGTGGGGAAGAAAGGAGGAAAATTTTAGCTTTATTTATAATGGCTGATATTTTTTGAAGGAAAATGTATTAATGTGTAGCTGATGACATTTAAATTGCTTTTTAAGGAAAGAATAGCTTACTAAATGGTATCAAAATCTCTGATTCATTTAGAAATTACAAATTTGGCAGTATAGCACTGTATCTGTCACTATCTGGCCTAAATGATAAAGACTTTTAAAAGAATATTGCATTACAAACAAAGACGGAAAACAAAAAAATGAAAATAAATGCAAACCAAACATAAGCCTCCTTTCAACCTTGACATAGTTTTGAATCTATATGGTAGTATAATAACTAGAGAAACAAATTGTCTGATAGTTTAGAACAACAGACTGGTGCATTTGCGTAGTTTCCAAGATCCTAATGATGCAAATGCTGAGTGTAGCTTTAGGCGTTTTTCAATGCCAAGTCTTCAGAATGAAAAAATAGACAGGCTCTTTGCTGAATACATTTGCCAAGTCCCAATTTGCAAGCACAATTCAGCTCATTTGCACTTCTATCTTGATCCTGACTGTTGGTCTATTAAGAAATAATAGAACAATGACGTTGTTTCTTGGGTAAAGAGAGCCATGACCTTGGTTACTCTCATTCTTGAGAACAAAAATCTTTAAACTCTCATTTTCTATTGAATTGAACACTCTTCTATGGTGTCCTCTTAGGTTCATCCCAAAAGACAGGGTTTTCTCACTGGGATATGTCACGAGTGCCAGAGCGTTATATTCTACCTCAATAATTTGGTCAAACAAGCATGTATAGTTAGAGGAAAATCATTCTGTTCTAATTTCACCTTTTATTCTAAACAAGTGAGGATTTGCTAGTGCTCATTTCCCTGAGGGTTTGAATTAATCATCCAAAGGATCTCCTATCGATAAAGTAGAATAGAATCCTACTGGCTGAGATTTAGACTCTCATATTAAGGATATGTTATATGTTCAGGGATCTCTGGTATTTGCCATAAAGGAGTTATTAAACTCAAGAAAGGAGTTAAAGGAGTTGCTAACAGATTGCTAATGGAAAAGGTGATAGTGAACATCTGCTGTTTTCATCTGCCCAGAAACCATTCCTTTCTTCTAGTGGTGGCACCCTGATGCCCTTTGTGGAGTCACTCCTCTCCTACTCTCAGTTCATAAAGTTCAGGTTGGACTATTCCCTCGTCCTGGCTCTGGGAGTGAGCACATGACTCAGATCTGGCCATCAGAGAATTCTGTATTGCAGGACACAGTGATAGATTCATAGATGGCTACTTGACCCATGCCAAGCTAATGAGAATCCAGGATGTTTTGCTGGCACTGCTGGGGAAAAGGTGCCCACCTTGCACTGGTAGAATTTAATCCTGGAGCTCTAGATATTCCTGTTTACAGAGACTGCCTACCTGAAAATAAAGCCAACGTTGAGAAGAACTAGACCAAAGGAAGGTGACAGTGTCCTAATAGCATTATTTGATACCTGAAGTCAGCGTTATGCCTTGAACTTTTCAGTTATATGGGTCATTTTCATTTCATTTGCAATTGGAGTGAGGTTTTGGCCACTGGTACCCAAAAGAATTTTGACTGACATACCAGTAATACAGTGTATTTAGGTGTTCAGGAAGCTTCTCCAGAGGTTGCCTTTCCATTCTGCTTATCTGAGTTCTATTTTTTTTTTCAAAGACCCATTAACATATTGTCTATCCTTACAGTCTTCTAGAATCCTACTGGGCCTTTGCGAGTCCTTTTTCATTTGAATTCCTGAAGCATGTGTTATCAATCATCAATTATTATCCCTGCTTGTTTGTTTTTACTATATTCACATTTCCTCTCTCTCCGTATTGGTTACAGTGGATCTCGAGGTTCTATCTCAATGCTTTGAGTGGATTAGGGCTTCAATAAATGTTTGTTGATAATACCTATGAAAGGCTCAGCATCTGTGATCAGTTTTGTTGTTCTATCTCAACTACCCCATCATGTGCCCAATGTATACATACACCCTCAACTAAACACATATACACCAGGTACACAACGACCCCACCACACACACACACACACACACACACACACACACACACACACACACGCTGAAGTCTTTGATGCAGAGTGAGCTCCTTCTTGGGTGTTGCCTTAAAAGACGCTATTTGGGAGAGGACAGTTCTAGTAACTAAGTGCCTTAGAATTCAGTAATGGCTGGACTATAATGATAGAACTGTTTATTTCCCACATTTCTATCACAAATGAAATGAAGAGGAATGATGAGGGAAAGAGCCATGTTGAGGAGAAAGGAGAGTCTGAATGAGTAATATCTAACCCAAATGAGGGCCTGTGCTACTACTAACCAGCTCTAAAGTAAAAACAGTGAAATGAATTTTTGCTGTATCATAAATACATGTTAGAGCAAACACACAGATTCACCCAGGCACAGGCCCTGAAATAAATCACATAGGACTTGTAAGGAGCAGGATCTGGGCGGGCGAAACTTTTAATAGCAATGGAAATATGACTCAGGCCTTGGCTCTCCCCCTCAGGCATTTCCAACTCTCTGACCTTGGTTTCATCATCACTCTCATGCCAGAAAGCATGGAAAGAACAGAGTGAGTGAAGACCCATGCACCCAAGTGCATTTACCTTCCCATTCTTCCAGCTTCCCTGGGTGAGTGGGGTAAAAATTCATATAAGGTGATGTCTACCAGAGTGAAGGATAAAAATCATCACCTGGCTGGGTGCAGTGGCTCACGCCTGCCATCCTAGCTCTCTGGAAGGCCAAGGCTGGAGGACCACTTGAGGACCAGAAGTTCAAGACCATCCTGGGCAACATAGTGAGACCCCCTGTCTCTACAAAAAATTTCAAAAAAAATTAGCCGGGCATGGTGGCATGTGCCTTGTAATCCCAGGAGGATCACTTGAGCCTAGGAGTTCAAGGTTACAGTGAGTTATGCATTCTAGCCTGGGCAACAGAGCAAAACTCTGTCTCAAAACAAAAACAAAGACCAAAACAAAACCCTCACCAAAAGAAAAAAAGGAGTTAAAAAAAAAATTTTAAAGAAAGCAACCGACAAGCAATCAACAAGTGAGAACTCTCGGAGTCTAGAAGTCACTGAAGGAGAGGTGTTTCATTAGCTACCATCATTGCCATAAGTATGAAAGAGACTCCTCTTGGTAGAAGTTCACAAACAATAATAGAATAGCTTACCTTCACTGCATATGTCCAATGTGCCAGGAACTGCATTAGCGCTTTACATGTGGTTCCTCATCCAACCCTTTCCAGACCTTATGAGTTAGGTTGTATTAACATTCTAGTTTTACAGATGGGGAAACTGAAGCTTCTAGAGAGTAAGCAGCTGCTCTAATATTGCAGAGGTAGAGTGATGGAAACAGACCTAGAACTCAGGATCCTCTTACTCCATCCTTTTAACCTCTCTAGAATGCAAAGGGAAACAGTACTCAGAGAAACACCTTTTCTCTTTTCTTGGTGGAAAACCTGAGGAAAGATGCACCATAAGGAGACAAAAATAAAAGGTCCTCCTGGTTCCTAAGAACCCTAAGTGCCCGAAGTATAAATACAGTAGTCCCCTCTTGCCCAGAGTTTTACTTTCTGAGGTTTCAGTCACCCACATTCAACTGTGGTCCAAAAACATTACAGTATTTTGAGAAACAGAGAGACTCCATTCACATAACTTTATTACAGTATGTTCTCATAATTGTTCTATTTTATTATCAATTATTGTTGTTAACCTCTCACTGTGCCTAATTTATATATTAAACTTTCTCATAGATATGTATGTATAGGGAAAATATAGTATATATAGGGTTCGGTAGGTACTATCTGCAGTTTCATCCACTAAGGGGCTGATAACTCTCGTGTTAAAACAGATGAGAGTGTGGGACAGGCCATCAGAAATGAAGAATTCAGTTCTGAGTCACATGCATTCAAATGCAAGAGTTGTGCCTTGCATTAGGTCCACAGTCCAAGCTCAGCTGCACATGGGGCCTTTGCATGAGAACAGACCCAACCAAGAGGGGCCCATTCCTTCGACCTAGACACGTAGATACTTAGTCCCCAAGTTTTTTGTTTTTGCTTTTCATTTTGCTTTTCTTAAATTACCTCTACTTTCAGTTCTGGAGAGGAGAATGATGCTTTTCCCTCCACTCCAACTACCCTTGGAGACCTCGTGACATAGTTTAGCTATAAGCCACTTCAAAGGTTGTGGGAGCTAGAAGCTCCAGGTTTCCAGCACATTCAGAAAGGCAGCCCATGAA
>VSMD01077379.1:0-97623 GCA_008750895.1 Mirza zaza | reverse complement strand
TTTTTGAGACAGAGTCTCACTTTATTGCCCAGGCTAGAGTGAGTGCCATGGCATCAGCCTAGCTCACAGCAACCTCAAACTCCTGGGCTCAAGCAATCCTGCTGCCTCAGCCTCCCAAGTAGCTGGGACTACAGGCATGTGCCACCATGCCCGGCTAATTTTTTCTATATCAATTAGTTGGCCAATTAATTTCTTTCTATTTATAGTAGAGATGGGGTCTCCCTCTTGCTCAGGCTGGTCTCGAACTCCTGAGCTCAAAGGATCCGCCCACCTCGGCCTCCCAGAGAGCTAGGATTACAGGCTTGAGCCACCGCGCCCGGCCTCTAATTTTTAATTTATCAATATAAAATTGTGAACATTTAAAAACAACGTAATGAAAACATATATGTATATGTTACCTATTCTGATTTACATAACAAGTAAAGCTGCCTGTAAAGTAAAACAAGCTTTCAGTGCTTTAAAGCCTTCCTCTTCACACAAGAGCAAAATGGATTCGTCGTCAATGCACAGCACAAACTATGGTGTGGACTATGAGTGCCGGGCTGTGGGCAAGGTTTCGCTGCCGGTGAGCGCCGTACCCAAGTGGTTTGGAGGGTGTAACCTACTCTACCCGTTTGCCAATCACAGAGTTTCAGCCAATCAAACACAGCCAGCTGTTGAGAGCATGTTCAAATAGGTCAAACACTGAGCTGTCTCCAATCCAGCTGTTTCTGTACCTCACTTCCGTTTCTGGCTCTCACTTTCCTTTTTCTGTCCATAAATCTTCAACCATGCGGCAGCGCTGGAGTCTCTCTGAACCTATTCTGGTTTGAGCGCTGCCGGATTCACAAATTGTTCTTTGCTTAATTGACTTTGTTAAATTTAATTTGCCTAAGATTTTTCTTTTTACAACTGAAAAGAGCTGGACACTGCAGGACAGCTAGAGCCCTTTCAGGAGAAAAATAAGCATGCGTTGTTGTAACTACACAAGGGACCATCCCTTCAGGAGACTTGAGCTACAGCCCTGGTCCAAGTCCAAGCTCCAGCTTCTGGGTGCAACTATCACCACAGCTTCCACCTGGTCTCTCTGCTTCTACCATTCCAACCGCCCCCAGTCCCCCATTCACCACACTGTCACCAAGGTCACATTTTTAAAAATAGAAATGAAATCACACATCCTTGGCTGAAAATTCTCCAACAGCTCCTGATCTCAGTTCAAAAATTAAATAAGCCCAGGGGTTGGCAAATTTTTCCTGTGATGGGCCAAAAGGTAAACATTTTAGGCTTTGCTTGACATGTGGCATCGACTGTACTTTATAGTACTGCAGTGATGGGCCACACTAGGGTAAGGCCATAAAGGAAACAAATTTTAAGGACACAGTCACTCCCAGGGGCATGCAAGTGTGAAAGCAGCTACAGACAACATGTAAAAGAACAGGCATGGCTGTTCCAATACAACTTTATTTGGCCCATGGGCTGCATGCACCAAGCTCTCATGTCAGAATCTTTGCATTTTGTTCTTCCATCTTCCTGGAATGCTCTTCGGATTTTTGCATGGCTGGCTCCAAGTGCTAGGTAACTGAGTAAACAAGTTAGAAATATATTCGAAGAGTCAGCAAAGGAAAGCCCTGAAAACAAGAAAATAATTTGGAAAGAATCTGATTTTAGTATTTCCACAAAAAAAGTATTCAAGTAGTTGCCACCAGGGAAAATCAGAATTTTGTTCACCTTCTTAGCACTTATTTTAAACCTTGGTTGATTATTTTTATTTAGAACTACCTGGGGTGAACAGGACAGAGACATTGTAATGTCACTATGTTTAAGTCTCAGTGAGGCCCTGGGGGCTCTTTCTGGTAACCCTGGTCTCAGGGCAAGTGTTGCCTTCTCTCACCACAGAGCTAAGAGTGCCCCTCAACCACTTATCACAGTCAGCTGTTTTATCTTCTCACAGCACTTAGTCACAACCTGAAATTATTGAGCTTATTCATGTGCTTCCTTGTTCATGGTCCTCCTTTTGCATGTGGCCTCAACTGCACAGGAATCTTGTCTTCTTCACCTGTACATCTGGCACTGAAGACAGACAGCGATTGGCACATGGAAGAAATGCGAGAAAATATTTGTTGACTGAATGAATGGAACAAATGCCTAACTAAAGACATAAGAATGTAGGAGCTGAAACTGTTGCCAGAATGACATCCAATTATAAATGAAATTCTCTGGTTGTTTTTCATATATGTTTTCTAGCCTTTTTCATGTATGTTTTCTAGCCTTAAAAGTGGCTAGAAACTGGCTGGGCGGGGTGGATCACGCCTGTAATCCTAGCACTCTGGGAGGCTGAGGCAGGAGGATCGCTTGAGGTCAGGAGTTCGAGACCAGCCTGAGCAAGAGCAGGACCCCATCTCTACTAAATAAAAATAGAAAGAAATTAGCTGGACAACTAAAAATATATAGGAAAAAATTAGCTGGGCACGGTGGTACATGCCTGTAGTCCCAGCTACTTCAGAGGCTGAGACAGAAGGATTGCTTGAGCCCAGGAGTTTGAGGTTTCTGTGAGCTGGGCTGATACCACAGCACTCTAGCCTAGGCAAAAAAAAACCAAAAAGTGGCTGGAAACCAACTTGGAAAACTGAATCAGCTTTTGCCAATGACGTTAAGTCAATTTAGGTCAAAGTAAATTTGTCAACAGAAGAATCTGGACCAAATCAGATTTGGTCGAAAATTTTGCTGCTACATCTTGGGAAGATTTTTTTTTCAGCTTTTTATTTATCTTTTATCAACTTGATCTGTTTTCTAAAAATGTTTGCTTGTTTCTAGCTTTTCTAGATTTTAATTAACTTGTGGCGTATTCTCTACAGAAATATAATCTAAACATCTAACAATACAGAATTTATTGAAATAAATTGCCTTCATTTCTATGCATGCAATATGGAAACACAGTTAAATATGCAAATATATAGTGAACAGCTGATGTGTATCAGGCACGGTACTAGGCACTGGAAATACTGCAGGGAACAGCTCCCTGCCCTCCTACTCCTAGGTTAGACAGACAGAAACATACCCATTTAACCAACCAACCAAACAAAAATGTCAAGTTTTGATAGGGGCTATAAACAAAATAAATAAGGAGACGAGATGAGCAATGCCTGTTTCCTAGGAAGATGGCTCTGGCTTCTGTGTGAAGAATGGATCCATGTGGCTCAAGTGTAGAAGTAGGGAGTTCTGAAAGAAGCTACTGCAGTGATCCAAGTGGGAGATGATGGCATCTGGAATGGTGATGGAGGTGGAGATACAAGAAGAGAGGCTGGAGTTACAATTGGGCAGGAAAATTGGCAGGATTTGCTGGTGAATTTGATGTGGGAATTGAAGATATTAGAGCATATCCATCAGTGTCCAGTTGGGGGATATAGAAGTTACTTTAGGTATTTTTAAACAGAGGGGATTTAACATAAGGGATCAGTCAAAAAAGCATTGAAAATGTTGGAGGAACCGAAATGGAAAGATGTGGTAGCAGAGACAAGTACCTGCAGGAAGTCACTGCCATTTCTAAGGCAGAAGGAATAAAAGGCAGGTGATGATGTTATCGAGCCCAAGAGTGTCTGGCACAGACAGGGGCAGGCACTGTTGGAGCTGGCCATGCCCAATGACGGGCGCCATTGCTGGAACTGCTGAAGACCACTGGGGCCCCACAGCTGCCAGTCACTGCCACAGCCACTGCCAGAGCTTAAAAAAAAAGGGTTGCTTTCTCATTTTATGCAGCTTCCCACCAGTGCTTCCCACTGGCAGCATCTAACTGGGCCAGCTGGCAAGGGAATCTGGGAAATGCAATTCACAGGATTTCAGCCACTTCCGACAAAGCAGTCACAGAGTGTCAGGAATGGTACTCAGCTCAAACAAGCCAATGACCAGCACATGGAGGAATTAAAGACATGTTTTTAAGTAGCAAAAACAATCCCATATCTTTTTAAATTTTTTTTCTTTCTTTCTACAAAAGCAATTAGAGAAAATTAGAAAAAATTAGAGAAAAATTAGAAAACACAAACGATAGAACATAAAGGAACTTCCATATTTCTCACTTACCCAGAAACAATCATTAATAACATCTTGATACATCTTTCTCTCTCCTCTTTCTCTCTTCTGTCTCTCTCTGAAACACACACTACAAGGATTCTTACCTTATATTCTGTTTTGTAACACATTATGTTAATATTAAATTTATGCAATAAAGCACTGGCTGGACATTGCCTTTGTTCCAACTAACTTCCAGTGTTGAGTATTTGTGTTCTACCAATATTTTCCTATTATAAAGATTAAAAATGGAATTACTGTCTGAAAATGAATTTGCAATTTAAGAAAAGCATTTGTGAAGAATATAATTATAACCTCCAATGTGACTATTATGAGATCGTTTGCTGAAGTAAAAAGAGAAAACTAATTATTTTAAATATAAGGTAAAATGCCATTCATTTCCTTTGTTGGGGAGAAGAAAACATGCTTAGTAGAATTTCAGAGCTGGCAATGTGCAGGCTGCAGGTGGAGACAACCAGTAGTTACAGACGGCACTAGAAGCATCCTGTTGTCCCTGTTGGTCTGGTCTCTGTGGAGTGGGACAGGGAAGCTGGTCCTCTGTGCCGAAGGTAGGACACCCAAGCAAAGTGTCTTTAAAGGTAGAGGATGTTTATTATGGCTATAGGATGAGCACACACTGTCTGGTGTTATCTGTCAGAAGAAGGAAATGCATGGGGTAAGAAAAGAACCCGCATTTTACTTTTTGACTGCTAGCTAGTCACTGAAAACTGTGACTTAAATTGGCTTTAAAAATGAGGAAATGTATTATCTCATATAACTGGAAGTCCAGAGGTAGGACAGGCTCCAGGAACAGTGAGATAAGCGGTTCAGTGATGTCACCAAGGTCTCAAGTTCTTTCAACACTGCGCTCTGCCTTCTTCCACGGTGGCTTCATCCTGAGACTGGTTCTTTTTATGGCGATGAGACAGCTGTCGGAGGCCACAGGGCTGCCGGTTTCCTTATGTTCAGCAGAAAAGAGAGAGAGACCTCTTCCTTCAATATAAATTCTTCTCTTCAGTTTAAGCAGGACAGTGGTTCTCAGGACTTTTCCATATTAAAATCACCAGTGTACTGTATTAATTACAGCCATGCACTGCATGCACTCAGACATCATTATGTCTGAGCCAATGGCAGATCAAATATATGACGTGTATATTTGGTGGTCCCATAAAATTATAATACCATATTTTTACTGTACCTTTTCTATGTTTAGACATGTTTAGATGCACAAATACCACTGCATTACAGCTGCCTACAGTATTCAGTACAGTAATATGCTGTACAGGTTCGTAGCCTAGGAGCAATAGGCTATGCCACCTAGCCTAGGCGTGTGGCAGGCTATACATCTAGGTTTGTGTGAACACATTCTCTGATGTTTGCACAACCACAAAATTGCCTAACAATGCATTTCTCAACACATACCCCCATCCTTAAAAGGCACATGATCATATTTGTTTATCAATATTTTGTTTATTTAATAATGTATTGTGTAATAATATTTTTTTATTTTACTTTTTAAACTGCCAATACCTAGGCTTTATCTCCAGAAATATTAATTTAGTAATCTGGGGGTGGGACCCAGCTGTGGGTCATTTTTAGAAGCCTCCAAGTGATTATAATGTACGACCAGGGTTTTGAACCACTGGATTTGGCGGGTGTAGGTAACCTGCCCACCTCTAGATCACATAGTTACCAGGGTAATACCATAAATTGATTGGCTTAGCATGGTGGTTCTCAAAGTGGGGTCCCAGATCAGCAAAGCAGCTCCAGGGAACTTGTCAGAAATGCAAATGATAAGGCCCGAGAATAATAAACTCTAGGGGTGGGACTCAGCACGCTGGGTTTTAATGGGTTTGCCACGTGATTCTGATGGCCACTAAAATTTGAGACCCACAGCCTTAGACCAATCAGGCTCTTGCTCTGGAGTGAGGAAGGAGGTAAATACATGAACAAAACCAGAGATGTCTGTCAGAACCTGGAAGCCCAGGGCTGAGGGATCCTGGCGCTCCTCGCTCCCACCTCCAAGTTAAGAGAGGGGAGAAGTGAGACCAGCTATCTGAACCCCAGAGACCCCCTGGCTGTGCAGAGAAGGCCTCCCAACTGTGCCACCGATGCTCAGCCACTGGATGAGCTGTTGAGAAAAGAAGAAGGAATGTTCTGTAGCTATGTGTTCCTTTCTAGCCTGGGGAATCTCTAACTATTTCTGCAGGAGTTAAGAGGGCTAAGAAAACTGACTTGGTATACACGACCCTGAAAACCCTATGAACTTATTTCGGCCTATGCACAGTTTCAAAAGGATCCTGGAAAAGAAAAAGGCCATTAGGTAAAAATGAAGAAAATCTGGACAAAATAAGGACTTCAGTTAATACAATATTGGTTCATAAATTATGACAATGTGCCATACTAATGTCAGATGCTAACAGGGGAAACTGGGTATGAGGAACTGTGTATAAATCTGAGGTCTTCAAACTTTTTAAGCAGGGAACCAGTTCACTGTCCCTCAGACCGTTGGAGAGTGCGCACTGTGGGCCCGGGATGAGTCAGCTGCTAAGCAGGACAGGCAGTGGCAGCAAAAACACTCGGAGGGCCAGATAAATGTGCTAGGAGGCCCGTATATGGCCCGTAGGCCGTAGTTTAAGGATGCCTGGTATAAATCTTCCCAACTTTCCTCTCAGTCTAAAATTTTTCTAAAATGAAGTTTGTTCTAAAAAAGATACATTAGGATGTAAAATTCTGATGAATAGAGACACCTTTGGAAAGCCTTTCTAAAATCAAGCAAAAAAGGTTCTTTACTCCATATTAACATTTGCCACTGCTGTATTTTTATGATTGATGCAAAGTCCTTTTTAAAGACATTTTCAGCTTAAATGAGAGTTGAATTGGAAAATATTAATGAATCTTCCTGATATGTCACACTTCCTAGAATCTGCACACGGCCAGATTTATCAAAGAGCAAATGAGAGGCTGAAATTTGTCTATGTGCTGAAAAACAATCAAGAACTGATATCGAAAGTCAGTTTCCTTGCCATCCTCTTAGACCTGGGAAGGGGCAGGATGGCTCCACTCCACAGGGAAGGTAAAATAATCAGATGCTTCCTTCCCCAACCCAATTTATACCAGTGAGCTTAAGACCATAAATTCACTTCACACGTCTCATTTCACCAACTCCACTGAAATAAATTCACTGCCCCGTCCTGAGGGGTGGACCACGCACCCCAGTGGACTGAGGTGTAGCTCATTACCAACAACTGTCCTCAACAGACCAGTACATCACTGAATTTGATCCCCAGATATCCTGGGCCATAATCAAAATGGAGTAAGGAGCAAATCCTAATTTGTAGTTTTGAAAACAACTCAGTGTAGATAATTGAGTAACTTATGGTAAGTTTTGCTTATCTTTCTTCTGCACCAAGTATCAGTAAGGAACCCAATAATTAAAATTGCCATTATGGGTGAAAGTGTTGTAATTAAGAGTTACAACAAAAGAGTACTTACGGGCAAAACCACTTTAATGGCAGACACGTGGCTCCAAATGATTTTCCCCCCCATTTTACATTGGAATCTCTCAAATTTTGTCCTGCATTGTTATACTCTTTCATTGTGACCTTGGACAAATTCCTTGGTCCTTCTATGCCTCATTTGTGTCATTTTTACAATGGGGAATAATAATAGTACTTATTTCTTGGTGGTGGTATAAGAATTAATTGAAGTAATGTTTGTAAAAACTTTTAGCACAGTACCAAGTGTTGCAAAAGTATTTACTTAATAAATAAGATAGCCCCTGCCCACATTAAAGTCATCCAAAATAATGATAAACCTCCTGATAATATGGCATGGCAAAAACACACAAAAGAATATTCAGGTACCACCTAGGAGGAAGGGAACCTCAGGCACAGCAGGTCTTTGAGGGGGCAGAAGAAATGTAGACAGTTTTCATCAGAAGTAAAAAGCCTCAATAGAACCCTCCAACATTACTGGTGGGAATGCAAAATGGTATAGCTGTTGTGGAAAACAGTGGGCAATTCCTAAAAAGTTAAACATAGAATTATCATATAACCCAAAAACTGTACTCCTAGGCATATACCCAAAAGAATGGAAAATAGGTACTCAAATACTTACACATGCATGCTCATCGCAGCACTATTTATAATAGCCAAAAGGTAGAAACAACCCAAATATCCATTAGAGGCTGAGTGGGTAAACAAATTGTGGTGTATCCATACAATTATCATTCAGCTACAAAAAAATGAAGTATCAATACATGGTATAATGTGGGTGAACCTGGAAAACATCATATTAAGTGAAAGAAGCCAGTCACGGAAAGTCACAAATTGTATGAGTTCATTATTAGGAAATATCTAAAATAGGTACATACACTGGGAAAGACCAATGGTTGCCAGGGGCTGTGGAGAGGAGGGAATGAGGAATAGATGCTTAATAGGTATGGTTTCCTTTTGGGGTGGTGAATATTTTTTGAAAATAGAGAGGTGGTGGTTGCACAACATTGTGAATGTACTAAATGACACTGAATCGTTCACTATAAAATGGTTAATTTTATGTTTTGTGAATTTCACCTTGTTAAAAAAAAATACCTATATCTAAAGATAGGACAGTGAGTGTGCTGTCTTTGTTACAGCTGAGAAGGTAGAAGCACGCCATGCTTCTCTTCCACTCACCTGAGAATTCTTTACTTAGAAAAGTCACTACTGTTCAGCACTTCCAGGCCTTGGTTTCTTCATCGATAGGAAACTGAAGTAGTATTAGGTGACCACAGAGATCCCTTCCAGTTCAAATTCCAAGGTAAAACAACTCAACATCCTTCTTTCTCCCCTGCTCCTCCACATGCTTCAAAATGACCAAATCTGCACTGCAGATGCACTCTGGAAGACAACGTTGTAATTAAATTACCGGGAAATTAATTTTAGTTATCATGGAAAGGCATTTTAATATTCATTATTATAATGACATAAATTAATGGACAAATAACTAAAACAAATGCACTCGAACAATTAACATTGGGCTTTGCCTCTCTGATGCTCAGACTCAGAGCCTGTGCCTGGCTCCAGCCTGTCTGTGCCCCTCTGTGTAATCGCACACTCCGATTTTTGCCAGTCACAATATCTCTGGCTCCTCTGCCAAATGCAGCGCTGGCAGCCCTGAGCTGAGTGGGAGGCCCTTGATTGATTAATAAGTGCCCTTGCCAAGCAGGGATGGCGCCAAGGGACTGAATTCCTCTCTCAACTGCCCATGCTTTGCAACCAAAGTAATCTAGAACAGTTTAAGGCCATCAAACAGTCACTAGAACTTGCTTAGAATATTACTCTAGTTAGGACTAGACTATTTACAATTTTACTCTGAAAATATTGAAACGTTATTTGAGTAGTAAGCCAAATTCACCCAGTGCTGCAACATAAAATTTTGGGTCAATATGTTCATTCTGGAAGGTGGGTGTATACTTTTCTGTATTTTATGAACTACCACCCCCTCCACTGGCTGCTGCAGGTTTCCAGTCCTTTGTAAATTACCTCCTCATTATTTCTAAGTGTATCAGGGGTATCTCCAAAGAAACTTCAGCTAGAAAAATTTCAGTCACCTACTAAGTATTATCTGCCATTTATCCCCTTTTAAATTCTGTCCCTCAGGGATATCTACTTCTGAGGTCTACATAGTCCCTAAAGCTGCAGAAACCACAAGCCACTGCCTACCAGGGGCCACATGCAGGCTGCCTCACACCAGGCTTCTCCTGGTCACTCTGTCATCCATAGTGTCCCTGGAGGAGATCACTGGGGGGGCCCGAGTGGTTCCTGCTATGCAGAGTTCAAGCAGAAGTGGGGAGGAGGGTCTTCCTCCTTTTTGGTATTGCACTCCATTTCACTCCTTGCCGCAAATAAGCAGTCCTGCTTTCGCATGAGGTCTCCTGCTCCCAGGACTCAAACCTCTGCCATGGCTGGATAGGGAGACAAAGCCAAGAGTCAATGCCCCGCAGAACTAACTGCCCTCTCCACTGGCCTCTGAGGTTTTGTGCTGGGCCAGGCTAATGTGTCTGACACTTTCTTCCAGTGAATTCTTTGCTGAGGCTCCTCAGTCCTTCTTACAAACGGACCATTTCTGCAGGCTTCCCAACAAGTCCAGACATGCTGAATCCCATGTGGTGGTTGCCCTGGCTCAGGGTCAGACATTGGGTTCCTGGTAACTGTTTATTAGGCACCTACTATGTGCTGAGCACTAGGGTTCCAAGTATGCCGGTCTCCTGTCCTCGTGGAGCTGCCATGGAATTTAGACAACGGTTCCTTAAGCAGTGGCCAAGTCAAGCCTTTATTCCAAGGAGAGGCACCTCCTGCTGAAAGGTCATAGCAAAGGTGCCAATGAACACCTACTTCGCAGACAGCTGTAAGGTTTTTCCGAGGTGGTGGAAAGAAAAGACAGACACAGAGAAAGAGTGGGGGCCAAACCACATGGCTTTATTACACACTTGTGGCCGAGGTTCTGGGGCCCCAAGAGAGGGGGGCCCCGGAAGCCCCCGCAGTTTGAAGGGGCTGAGGCCTTTTATACCCTTTGGGCGGGGCTATGGACCTGTGGCGGGAAGAGCTGGGGATTCTAGGAGGGGCTGGAGGTATTTGTGGAATCCAAGAGCCAAAACGTTCTTATCCAGGTGGACATCTGGGTGTGAATCCTCTCAGCGGGGCCTGGCAGTTTTGTCCTTGGCGGGTCTGGTCTCATAAGCCTTTTCTTTTTTGATCTGGGGAAGGGAGGCCCCCCCCCCCCACCAGCCTTACAACAGCCTGTCTCAATATAGCTAAAAGTTGCACCAAAGTTTCTTAAGCACTCCATTCACTGTCCTGAACACCCTCAGGTTCTCACTTGGCCACGGGCCTCTGCCCGTTTCTTTCCATCTTGTAGCAGCAGCCTTTCCTCTCCACTCTTCGTTCTTGGCGGGACCTCACTCCATTTTCCCCTTAGAAGTACACAGGAGGGGGCTACTGGAAGGAGAATGAAAGTGAAAAAGCAGTAGGGGAGTGTGCACACAATAAATCATACCTGAAAAGCCTGTGCATTCTTTTGTTCAGCTTACAGGAAGAACCTGAGTGCCCACTAATGTGAAATTAAAAATATGGAAATGGCTTTGCATCCAATTTATGAACCTGGTTTTTCCCTGATTTTGATCTCTGGTGTTGAGTAGGAAAGGGAAACAAAAATCGATAAAGCAGTCAGCTTATCTGTGGTTAATTAAAAAGTCTTCTAAGTGGTGTCCACCCCTCCCACGCAAGTGCAGCTGCTTGTGGGAAAAGTTGAGAGGACAGACCGAGAATACAGTGTAGCTTTTGGGAAACATACCCTTATCGACTTACACAGGCATGTGATTAATTTTGACGGTAGAATTACAGCACATTATATATTATTAAGAAGCTTGAAAGATAAGTAGATGAAAACATCAAGCAAAGCAAAACCCAGAATTTGCAGACTTCAGTCAGATATGATGCAGTATTTCTTCATTGTGCCCCTTCCCCTGCCCCCACCGAGGCCATATCGCTTTGCACACAGTAGGGGCTGAGGGAAATGTTAATGTGTTAATTTTAGTTAAAACTGCATTCCTCCTATTCTCTTAGTGGCTTGACTTGGGTCAAATGGCAAAGAAACGGAGAATAAAGAAGTCACCACGTAAAGCAAGAGCACTGTTTAATATATTTGTTCCTGGGTTTATTATTTTGCTCAAAAGCCTGCGAGGTGACCAGCCCAGAATGTGGCAGTAAACTGTGCTAATCCCATTTATATTTTCAGAGTAGAGATCCAGGTTTTCGAGTTTGTTATGGGATTTTTATGCAAAACAATATGTAAATCTAGCAATTCCGCCTGTTTTCCAGCCCCTGCCCAAGTCACAAACAAGTAAGGTTGGCGCCGGGCTCGCCGGGCTCCCTGGCGGAGGGGGTGACCGCGCGGCGGTGACTGGCCGGGGGGAAGGGCTGTCCCGGAGGCGGTCCCGGGGCGGGGCCGGTGACGCGCAGAGTCGGCCGGCTTAGGGGCCGGACCTCAGCCTCTCCCCGCGTCTGGCCGCCGCTGCTGCAGTGGTGGCTTCGCATCTCCAAAAGGGGCCCTCCGACTCCTGGCTGAGCCAGTCGGGCGCTGGGTCGTGGGGCCCCGCACTACTCCAGCTAGTCCCTGAACCGGAGGTCCCTTCTCCCCAGAGTTGCGAGCAACTTTCCCCTGTCCCCGGCGCTGCGGTGGCTCGGGGACCGTGGCCGCCGCAGGTTGCTGAACCCCGGGCCACGCTCCCCGCGCTTCGGCTTTGCGCTCGTGTGGGTCGCTCCCTCTCTGGGTGCACGCTGGGGGTCCCCGACCTCGGCTCTGCGGGCGAGATGCCCCTGGGACACATCATGAGGCTGGATCTGGAAAAAATCGCCCTGGAGTACATCGTGCCCTGTCTGCACGAGGTCGGCTTCTGCTACCTGGACAACTTCCTGGGCGAGGTGGTGGGCAACTGCGTCCTGGAGCGCGTCAAGCAGCTGCACTGCAACGGGGCCCTGCGGGACGGCCAGCTGGCCGGGCCGCGCGCCGGCGTCTCCAAGCGGCACCTGCGGGGCGACCAGATCACGTGGATCGGGGGCAACGAGGAGGGCTGCGAGGCCATCAGCTTCCTCCTGTCCCTCATCGACAGGCTGGTCCTGTACTGCGGGAGCCGGCTGGGCAAATACTACGTCAAGGAGAGGTCCAAGGTAGGACGCGCGCCGGCGCCCTGCCGCAGCTGCCGCCCGCGGGGGCGCGAGGCATTCCGAGTCTCCCTTGTATGTCGCCTTCGCAGGGCTGCATGCAAACTTTGGTTTATAACCAAGAAGTCAGCCTGGTTTGTCTCTCCCCCCTACCTCCTCCCTACCCGCCTGCCCCAGCCCCTCTGAGCGAGAAGTCCACATTAAGGGGCTCAAATGTATCATTACGATGACCTTCTGTTGACTTTGAAATAATGACTGGTGGGTGGTAAAAGTCAGACAAGCTGTGGCTTTAGTCCAGTTTTAAGACATGGAGGTTCTCAAAGATTCAAACGAGAGAAATGATGTTAGAAACGTTGTGTGTGATCCGTGATGCACCTGCACTCATAATCTTAAATGTCTACTTTAAAGCCACTTGATTTTGCCTTTCATTGTGGTCAGAAGGGGTCCCTGCTAAAGCACTCTTAAGTTCTTGAGGCAGTTGTGATTTTGCAATGTGGCAGTTGGTTTGTGGAATTTGGGAGGTGTGGGAAGGAAGAGTTTGACATATGAAGGGTAAAACACTCACTTCTGAGTGTTGCCTTTGACATCTTGGACCCAGGATACTTGTTAGAGCATCTACTTGACTGATAATTCTCTCCTGGTGCAGAGCCCTACAACACCCCCTTCCTTTCCCTAACTATCAATTGATAGCAAAATCCACTCTAAACAACCATTTAAGTGCTCATGAGTCTAGTCAGGCACCTCTGGAAAGAGACTGTGTTTTTGTTCACAAAGCCAGAAGTGACTCCCTAGGTGGTAATTTACCTTGGAAACATTTACAGGTAGATTTGCAGAAAAATGGGAACATGCAGGTACCATGATGTTGGTGCGTGTACATTACTTTGGGGTGGCCTTACTCAGCCTTTCCTCAAGTGACAGTCCAGCAAGTTTTCCAGTTTTCCAGTGATTTGTACTGGTGTTGTGGTCTGGGGAAAGGGCACTCAGGGAAAACTTTTACTGAAACCCAGTGAAGCAAAGCATACTGGCATGAGAACATTCGCTTATATAGCACTCTGATAACACATGGAGCATTTCTCAATTTCAGGTCGATCCTGTGATAAAACAACCATTATTGTCTCATTTCTCCACCAAGCTGAGAGGAACACTCTTAATAAAGGGCAGGTGGTAAAGACTGAAAACATGTAGATGCGAAGGGATTGACATGGGCCAGTGGGGTGGGGAGACAGATGGCTGTGCACCTTTCCAGCCAGGAGGACATGAATTGAATACCTGAAAGCATCCTTATTAATGCACACTATAAAAATAATCTTAGAAGAAAATGCTGCTTTCTAAATTTTACTTTGATTTGGGAAAAAATTGAGTGTTTGCTGAGCTCTGCAGAAGATCACTGTTAAAGTGTTTCTTTTCTCTTCTTCTGTTGTTTAATGGTGGATTAGAAAGTCATTTGTCTTTTGATTAGTTTGGTTTTTGCACTAAATGATCTTGCTTGTCTCCTGAGGTGGCAGAGGGGGAGAGTTAGCTTCAAGGTTGCTGAAGTGTTTGTAGAGTTAAACTGGAAGAGCTGATTTTAAATGTTTCTTCCAAACTCAAGTGTTAGAATTTCCCTTCCATGTTGTAGGGACAGAATTTACTCTAAGAGAGGTCAGAATCAATTGGTAGAAAGAGGTCACTAACATATTTGAAAGTCAAATATTTTTATTTAGCTTTGACTTAATAGATCAGGGTATGGTTTCAGGCTAGAGTTTAACTCAAATGGAATGAAAAGCACTGTGTAAGACAGGGTAAGGAAAAAAAAGATCTGTAGCTATTATCTCTCAATTCGGGTTATCTTTTGGGTAGAATAACTTTTCAACTAACCCTATCAGAAGGTGACTGAGTTGAAAAGAGAAAATTCATCCTGTTTCATACCCAGATTTCCAGATTTACTTTGGCTGGGTTGGCACAAAGCTCTTCATTCCTGCCCTTTAAATAAATCACCTCTAGATTGGAATAATCTCTGGCCAATCAGAACCAAATGCAAACCAGGCTTGCGCAAACATTTAGCATAGTAAATAATTTTTTTAAAAGTTTGATCTGTTTGTGTAGAAAAGTCTCCTTAGCGATGTCTTGTGGCCTTGAGTCTCTTGCTTGAAGTTCATTATTAAAGAATTGTAGAAATACATTCCATTTCTACATGATTCATATTAGTTTGACCTTAATTTAACCCCTTTTCTTCATTACTTGACTGTTTTCCCTCAACAGAGTCTCTTATTTTGCGCTGCTTCCCAGAGCAGAGCTAGACCCATTTTCCTGCTGCATCCTTCAAGCAGGTTTTCAGTAAAAACCAAATTTTTAAAAGACAGAATGTGTACATAGATTTTAAATTTATTTGTAAGTTTTTATTAAGGAAATTTTTAAACAAAAATGTACATAGGCTAATTAATGAGCTCCCATCATCCAATTTCAACAGTTGCCAATATATAGATTTATTTTAGACCAATTGTTTTTTAGCTACTTTAGATTTTGGAGGGTATGCTTATTAATGCATCCATCCTAATTAAATACTTTTTGTTTTTTGCTGGATTTTGAAAGGTCATTGAATAATATTGCCCTTTATCTCAGTGAAGCAATAGCAAAGGCATTGGGAATGAAACTTGAAATTGTGGAAGAGTATAGAAAGAAATAGTAGATGGTCCCTCTCACTGCCAAAAAAGTTGTTAATGATCAGAATTTCCTACCTTATCCTTGCTGGAGAAAAATCTAGGGTGCTTGAAGACCCTCTGGGGAAGTGGTTTCTCTGTCTTGTACAGCAGAATGGCGCCCCCTAATTTCAAGCATGATCATTGCTGCCAGACTAGCAAAGGATTTATCTGTTACTCCCTTTGAGAGGTTTTAGACCATATCTAAGATAAATACTGGTCATAATTTGCTTCTTTTTCTTTGGCTGCCTAGATCTTGAAAATGGTTGTTTTCCAGAGAATGTGTAATTTATAGAACCAAAAGTGCCTCTGCTCGAAGCAGCTCACTGTAGATTCACCAGTTAATAGTGCTAATAATAACAACTACCTTTTATTGATGAGTTTGCTCTGTCTGGTACTGTGCTAAGCTCTTTACAAATACTATCTTACTTAACTTTAGGAACCACAGTCTTAAACAAATTGAGTGATTAAATTAATTTGCCCAAAATCTCAGAGTCAATGGTAAGAAGCAGTTTATAAATAGGGTTTGGAGGTTTAGGTTTGGAGTTACTAACCTTGTGGCCTTAGACAAGTTGCTTAGTTTTCACCAAGTATAATATGAGGGAAAATAATCTCTTAAAGCTTTTAGAGGGAAGGGGCATTAAAAAAGAGAATTTACATAAAGTTCTTAGCAGAATTCTGAGACTCATCAATGTTAGAAGGGGGCTCCAAGGGGGAGATTTGGGATTCCAACCCAGATCTGTCTGATTTCAGAGTCTGTGTTCTTTCCTATGATGCCCTCCTGCTTTCATCCTTTCCTTTACTCAGCAAGTGTTTGTGGAGTGTTCACTCGGTGTGAGGTACCGCACAGGGGTGGGGAAGCCACAATGAAGGAGCTCACCTTCACATATACTTTTGAATGGTAGGATCCTCTAGTTCATACTTGACTAATTCTCAAGCTTAAAACAAAGCAAAAAAAAAAAAAAAAAAAAAAGAAACCCACAAAAAAACCAAAACCAAAACCAAAAAAACCCCAAACATTGAAGTGGGCCAGTTGAGTACATTTGAAGAGGAAATGGAGAGGTGTGCTAGTGTTTTCCTTCTGTTATTTTTAGGAAAAATATTTATTAACAAGGTTGTTGTGAGGACCCCTGACTGGAGTAGCTTTGGACAGCAGCGTTGTAAACAGATTATTCCTCCTCTGGAAACAATACAGAGGAATGATGAAACAGCAAAAAGTTTGTGAATAAAAAATTGTGTTGCAAGGTGGTGTGTTTATTCCTCTGCTGTTGAGCAATAACAGTCTGGCCCACTCTTCTCATGGGATGTCAGGAATATCCATTACTTAATGGAGCTTATTGTTATGGTTGCAAGCTACTTTAAGCAAAAATAGGATAATGTACTGCAAAGATCAGGGTAGCTTATGGGAGCTGGGTGCAGAAAATGCCATCAGGGTTCTCAGAAGACTAGAGCCACGAACAAGGAACCAGAAAGTCCTTAACATCTGGGACAGCTGGTGTGTTAGCTCTTTTCTCTGCAGCTTTATGGCCTCCATCTTTGCTTCCTTGCTTGTGCTGTTTATTTCTTCCCTGCTCTTCAATCCGGCTTTTGCTGCTGTTCCATGCACATGGCTCAAGTTGGCCACCCCATAATGGCCCCTTCTACCTAAAGTTTGAGATGGGTAGAGACTTGAGTAACATTCCAGAATCTCTGTTTTTATTACCTGGGAGAAAGTTTGATTGTCTTACTTGGCTCAGAGGACTTATCAGCCTTGGTTGGGGATGGAGGGGGCATGTAGAATCATATGTCACAACTATGGTGCTCAAGATGATATCTTGAGCAGGTCCTTGAGAGGGGAATAGGGTACATATTGGGCCCGAGAAAACGGGCTTTAATAGAGAGGCTACACCCCCATGGCTGGGGTTGCTTCAGGAGTCTGGTAGACTGGGGCCCAGGGTCAGTAGGTAGGCTAATTCAGCTGCATAAGCATTTTATTTGGGAATTTTGAATATAATTCTGACTGAAAATTGATCAGTCCCCTTAGGTGGAGTTACGTGGCCTGTCTTTCCATTTGGCTTTTGAGTGTCATGAATTATTTTTCTGTCTCACCTTTCTGCTTCAGCTCAAGCAACATTGGTAAATTTTTTTCCTGATTTCTGATTCTGGCTAGAAAAACTTGTAATTTTGTAAATAACAAACAAATAGCCTAGTATCTTACAACCCCACTCTGAGAACACACCACGTATGAAAGACTTCTGTTTGCTGGGCATGATGGTGCATGCCTGTAGTCCTAGCTACCTTGGGAGGCTGAGGCAGGAGGGTCGCTTGAGCCCAGAAGTTTGATGCTTCTGTGAGCTAGGCTGACACCACAGCACTCTGCCCAGGGCGACAGAGTGACATTATGTCTCCAAAAACAAAAGCAAACACACACACATAAAAAGACTTCTCTGATAAAGCTTAAAGGTGGGGGTGAAGTTCTACCCACCTCATAATGAGCAGGATTCATCTGAGAAGCAACTATAAGCACCTGCCCCCATTTTGTGTACTTGAGGGTAAAGCTCAGAAGGCCACGTTTGTTCAGTTTGGCAAGATCTCTGCTTTTGACTTACCTTTGTGGCCTCAGGTAAATTAAATGACATTTCCACCTGTGCCCATTGAAGACCAAGGCATAGCTTGCGGGTTAACCCTATGGAGAAGGTTGTTAATTTTTGTTAATTGGTATAGCAACAGACTCGATAATTCCTTAGTAGCAGCATTTTGTTGACAAATACTGCTCTAAGAAATAGGTGTCGCTTTTCTCTAGTGTTTGTCAAACGCACATGTTCTGACAGTAGTGATAGTTCAGATGTATTCTGCTGGGCATCTGCCAGGGGTGCCCAGCGGGTAACCGAATCCAAAGGCACTGGAATTGTAAATACAACAGACAAATCATTTTATGATGCCAGACTAAAGAATTCAGCTCTGGCAGATTGCCAGGAGCCGTTGATTTGGCTCAGATTCAGAGCTGTGTGTTTGCCAAGCAAGATTAGTTAGCTTGGTTAATTATACATAGAATTTATACCCTCTTTCTCTTCATTATTTCTATCTTAAACCAGTATGACGCTTACTTTAATTTTATATCTTCTTTCGATATCGATTTGTGGGTGAGTTTCTGTTCTTGTTTTTGGTGAGCTGGTAGTGACATGTATGTATTTTTCACCCTCAGCCACAAACCAATCCCAGCCTTACAGACCCATGGATGTGCTGTTGCATAATGCAGCCTTTCAGATCTTGTATTGGATTCATTCAGCACCTATTTACTGAGTATCCTCCATGTTCGGCACAGTGTCAGTACTTCCTTATTAAACCAGTTTTTTGATTCTTTAGAAGGTACAATGATTAATGTGTCTCAAGTTTTGGATAAATGTGCCTATCTCAAATTAAATCTTTTTTTTCCTTCCAAAATGAGGTCAAAATATTACAAATAAAAATAATTCCAAAACACAAAAAAGTCAAAGAATATGATAGTAGTCTTGATTATTTGCCAGTGGGAAGAAGACAAAATGAAAAACACAATTCCAGGTATCAATGACATCTATTTTTGTTTCTAATAAACTTGAAGTTGTTCTGAGACTGCTATGATACTATTTTTCTATGTGAGCATTGCTTTTGTGAGTTTGGTTTTTTAGGTTCACTATGGAACCTCAAATTGTCCTTTTTTTTTTTTAAATCTAAATTTTGCTTCACCTTCTTAGAAATCCTTCAGGAGGGAAGTTTTTTTTTTTTTTTTTAAGTAACTTACTTTAACCATAAATCACCTGCCTTTTGTTTTTGTTCTCTCTATAATCCATTTTATGTGCTTTTGGTAGAGTGTAGTTGTTCCAAACCTAACTCAAACCATGCCGTCTCCATGCTTAAAAAACATACGAAAAAACTAAAAAATCCACTAGCTCGTTTCTCTGTTTACTACTGTGTGATGCTGTAAACTGAGCAAGGTGTTGAAGGCCTAAGTCTAATCTTTCTACACTTAGTCTCCAGCCACTGCCTTCCTTCTTTCCAGTCTCTGAGGTGCAGAAGCTGATTTGTGGGGTATAATGTAGCTTCCCCATTGTCTTCCACTCTTTCAAGTCCATCTATCTCTCGTGCCTTCTAGTGCCTGTTCCATGAAGTCTTCCCTTCTGTTCTCTAGAACTCTGTGGGTGGCTCCATCCAGGCTGCTCCAGCACAGTATTTATTGGGCTGCTTACCTTGCCCCGCCATGTACTTAGAAATTGCTTGAACACACAAACTGTTAAGATTTGTATATGCTTTTAGTGCCTAGAACAGTCCCTTACAATTCATAGGTGCTTGTTGGCTTAGTTTCATCTTCAAAAGGAACTTTGATTTCAATGGATGTCAGGGTGTCAAAAAACTATAAATGTTTTGTTAGGAAAAAAACATGGGAGGGAGTTTTGTAGCCTGGTCTATAACTTGATACCAAAGTGTTTAAAAATTTTATTACAGTAGCATGCTATGAGAGACCATCTCAAAGGAAGACGTTAGCTTTGTAATTCTTTTTTTTTTTCTCGGTTTCGAAATTCTATGCATCACCCTAGAAAGTACCTGAGTTACACTTGGACCCTAGCAACTCACGTGTACAGGTCTGGCTCAGAGAAGCAAGAGAAGCTGGGACCATGAGGCTTAGGGCCCCAGGTTCTGGTCCCAGCTCAGCCCCTGGCAAGTGGCATCGTGAGACCTCAATTTGTACGTCTTTATGTATGAGTTAGACATTTATTTTTAAATTTTAACTTAAATTTGGTTAGCACCAACGCTAGGTGCTAAGATGGACATTTCACATTGTATTTCATCTCTCTGTGATCTTGGGCTAGTCAATTCTTAGAGCCCACTGTCTTAA
Source organism: Mirza zaza (assembly GCA_008750895.1). Lineage (NCBI taxonomy): Eukaryota > Metazoa > Chordata > Mammalia > Primates > Cheirogaleidae > Mirza > Mirza zaza. The sequence continues at coordinate 77,344 of VSMD01077379.1, read as the reverse complement.
TCTATATCATAGGTACAGTAATACTATATACGATTACAAGGAATTGTTAATAAAATTGAGACTAAATTTCCATCTGAGAAGGAGTAGTTGCTTTCAGTTCCTATTATTTGATTCCTAGAAAGAGTAGACTCGCACCAAAAGTCAAACTCCAGCACTGACATGACAGTAATCCTCAGAGGCAGAGCCCAACACAAAACAGCAAAGCTGGAAAGTTACAATTGGAATGTTTCCTGCCAGCTTCAGGAATGACATTGCAAAGCTGGTGCCAGAAACTACCCTAGGAATTCCTCTCACTTCCTGCTCTACACACCCACTTTCAGTTCCCAAATTAATTAGTGCAGTTGACTAATACCTCTTTACCTGATATCATTTAAGGTGAGGCATTGCATAAAAACTCTTGGTTTTGCCACATAATCGCTGTGCTTCACAGTGGTCCCTGGGCTAGCAGCATCACTGTAACCTGGGAACATGCTGTCAGTGCAAATCCTGGGGCTTCTGCCCCAAACCTACTGAATCAGAAACACACTCATACATGCTAATGTTTGAGTAAAGTTAATGCATTACAAAGAAACTAAATAGGGATGAGGCTGTCTTCCTATAGTTTCTCTGTTAACAAGAAAATCAGAGTTCAGTTGATCAGACCTGAGCCTATTCATTGTTTAAAACCTAAAAAATACAGGAATTTTTAGTTCATTTGGGAAAATTTTGAGAAAAACCCACTACATGTTAAACACACACATTTATAACTTTTCAATTGTACCAACAAACCTAATGTTCCAGAACTAGAATTGGAGCGAAATTTGGAACTGATTTCTCCTGTTATGGTGAATGGAGGGGAATGTAAATCGTGGCTAATGACTGCAGGATTGCTCCCTTAATGCATCCCACAGCCTGGCTAGGAGTATGAGCTGAAGGCACCACCAAAAATGAGAAAGAACCAGTGATTTTGGATGAGCACAAACTGGAAAATAGTGCCTTCAGAGCAGATGATTCTCTCAATAATGAGCATCTCTTATGTGCTAACTGTGAACACCACACAGAAGCCTAAAGTGGTCTCTGGCCCTCGAGGGTAAGATGTCTATCCAGGGAGGCCTGAGAAAGCTGAGGTGTGGGGCTTTTAGGGGAGAAAACTTGACAAACGAACAGAATCCAGCCTGATTGGAATCAAAGGTATGATTAGGTAGAGGGGGGTAGGCGGTTTCTACTTGAGCATGCAGGGTTTGAGTTTATGTTTGCTAAGTGACGAGAGAATCATCTGCGAATCCTTTGTTGCATTATCTTGCAGTTGAAGGAAGGCAGTTTTATTCATGGTCATTCTAAAAGTGATAGCACCTGTTTTCCGATAATTTTTTCCCTGATATTTTGGAAGCAGTGTTTAGTGGTGGAAACACCATGAGTTTGGAATTCCAGCTCACCTACTTTGTTCTATGGTGTCTAAAAAGTTACTTTTTGCCTCTGCTTCTGTTTCTCCATTTGTAAAATGGGACTTATCTGTCTCTGAGGAGCATGGGTGCAGTTAAATGAACCTCCCCACCCCCCAAACTCAGAGCCAGGCACTGCTTTATTTCTAGTCCCTTTTCTGCTCCCAAAATAGTTTGTACATCTCTCTCGGAAGAGCTTTTTACTTTCTACTCCTCTAACGGGTGTTCTGGACCTCACCCCTCCTCTAAGCTGCCTGTCTCCACTGGCATTAATGCAGTAAGTAGTACAGTCAAGGTGTCTCCTAAACCTTGTGCCTGAGTAGGAAAATGTTATCTCATCCCTGGGACTCCTTTACCAGGTGCCGCTCTTTTTCTTCCCAGGGGAAATACACTTTTGTGTTTCCTTTTACTTTTTTTTTCTTAATTATCTTCTGACTTTGAAATACGTCTGAAAACTGTGGCTGGTGTTGATCTGAGCTAAGGTCCTGGAGAGGCTGACTTTTTCCCACAGAACCTCAGAGTAGCCCTGCCCATGGCCTGGCCCTGGGATACTTGGGCTGTTGACCAACTGCAGGGGAAGCCCATGTGGGCAGGAGAAGCCCATGTGGGCAGGGGAAGCCCATGTGTGCAGGGGAAGCCCATGTGGGCAGGGGAAGCCCATGTGTGCAGGGGAAGCCCATGTGGGCGCTGCCGGGTCTGCAGAGGTTTCATGGTGGGCTTGAGGCGGGCCCTGCAGCAGGAATAACCAAAGCAAAGACAACAACTTGGACGACTGGTGCTTTGCTGAAAGATTCAGGGTCAATGTCATTGGCTTCTTGCTTTTGATAACATTCCCCCCTTGGAGCTTGAGTTTGCAGACTCAATACCAAGCACACTCATTTTTTTCATATTTTTGTAACCTTTTTGCATTTTATGATTTTCTACCACCTGAAAGGGTAATAGCAAGTAAAGCTGCAGATCTCAGTTCCCTCAACAATGAGAAGGGGATGAATCAGCTAATGTTAGACATCAGGTAAGCTGCTTAGGGACAGCATGGGTTGGTGATTAAGGCCTCCCACTCTTCCGCCAGACCGCGCTGTAAAAGCCAAGTTACCGAACCTCCCTATGCCTCTGTTTCCGCACCTGTAAAATGGAGATAATGTTCCTACCTCATGGGGATGTTATGAACAGTGAAGGAGATAATAATATTCGCGAAGAACACAGAACAGTGTCAGGCACATAGTAGGTACTGTGTGAATGCTTGTCCATTAAATACACATGACTGCTAAATGTCGTGAGTTCTAATTCTACACTGACTTGCTGTGTGTCTTTTTTCATTCAGCAGACACATTTTTCTTAGTGCTGAAATGCAAATGTAGGTTTCTCCTGTTTTTAAGAATATCGCTTCAAGGCAATTTGGATGACTTGTTTTGATTAGTAACTACGCATTATTCATACATTACCTATTACTAATGCCTTGTCTTACCAATTGTCTTTGAGCTATCATGGCTTCTTTCAAGGATTTTAGGATTAATTTCAGATGAAAATGTGCAGAGAGCCCTGCTCTTGACAGGAGCGCAGTCACGAGCTTGCCTTGTCTCTGATATGCACAGAGCATTTATAGAGCCACAGGTAAAGTTTTATTTGTCCGATAAGGTTGTTTTCTCACATCAAAGGAAGTTAAATATTGTGTTTTTCTGTAGAAATACATATGATATCTTCTAGGTCCATAGGGTAACTTCTAGGCTTAATGACTGTTACCGAGGCCTGGTGAGCAGTGTGACTCAGGGCACGTGCTGTGGCAACCCTTCCCAGGAACCAGGAACTTAAACAAGATACGTGTAAAGTGCCACCCGGCTATGTGGGTTCTCAGGAAATGGCAGCTGTTAATATTTGGGGAAAGGCATCAGAAAGGACATGGTTAAACACTTGTCTTAATGTCTTTAACCCCAGGCTGGACTGACTTTTGCTGATTGTATAATTGTGAGGAAGGCCTGTGGAAAACATTTCTCTGGAGCCTGGCGTAGGGAGCAGGAGGGGGAGGGCTCCCCAGTGTCTGCTCCCTGCTCAGGCTCCCTGGCCGTGTGCTCGGGTGTGGGCTGCCTGCCACCCTCACGCAGCGCACGTAGCCCTGTCACTCAGCCATCACCCAGCTGGCTCCGAGCCAGGCCTTCACGGGAAGGGCGGCCTGCCCAAACCCAAACAGCCTGTATTAATATGTCCGTGTTGCTGGGCCTGTTTACTGTGCCTAATTGCATGGGCTGTGGCTGAATCCCCTCCAAGGAAAGGAATTAACCACAATTCAGAAAGAAATGACAATAGTCTCTTAAATTCCTGGCCTCTGAGAGTTTCAGTGGCTTCTTGGGGGAGGGTGATTCAGTGAGAAGTTCATGCATGAAATGCAGGATGCCCTGGCATAGAATCTTGATCTAGTACAGTTAGGCTATACCGGCTTGTGAACCCCTGTAATTTGTGTGCAGACTTCTGTGTATGCATGTGTGCATATTTCTGGGGGTAGAGGATGGAATCCTTACACCTCTTTAAGAATCTCAAACCTGGTAGGGGCTATCAAACCTGGTAGAACTATCATCACTGACCCAGGAGAACTAATTGATGTTTCCAGAATCTGGGTAGTTGTTGATGCTTGTTTAGGTGATACCCAAGCCAGGGCCAAGTTCACCTGAGGACAAGTTTTAAAGTGAAGATTGTAAATTCTCTGCCCTTAAGGCATGTGCTCTCTCTTGACCAAGAGGGGTGGGCAGATCCATTTCACTAAAGCAACTGAGAGTCAGTCATAGCTTCTTGCTTTTTATTTTCAGAAGTACTGAAGTTCCTACATTATTGCATAATTCGGGTATAGGTGCCCTGTGATTATTGCTGTACACTGGAAGGTGAGGTTATGTGTAGTAGCAGTGTTCTGGATACGTAGGTTCATGAGAGGATTGATTTTTAGTGTGGATTTAGGGCAAAGAAAGGCAGAAGTAGTGTTCATTATAGAAATAGAGTAGTAAAAAACATTTTCATCAATCATTTAGGGTTCATTGAAAGGATTACTTATCTGACAGATATTTGACTATCTGGCGTTTCAAATCATCTGAGCTGTCTTGTCAGTTGTTGAAACTTTGGGAAGGGGGGTGTGGTAGCTCGTGTTGTTGCCCACCAACGTCATATTTCTGTTTCCCTCTCATCTTGTTACATCAATCTCTAACTAGATGCACTAGAAAGCAGGAAATAGCTAGGCTTGTTCTTAACCAACAACATAGATAACAAGCAAGATGCCAAGATAACTAATGACAGTTTGAGCAAAGTTCCCTACTTTTTCTCTAAAGTGTTTGCATTATCTTCCACTAATTTCTTTATGCCAATCTAGGTGAAGTTAGAATGAATGTATGAACATTCTAAAGCATTTTTAATGCTTACAAGTTAGCTCTGTTTCATCAACACATTGAGACTTTACTTATTCGTTCAATTTCATATAAAGAGTGGGCCAACTGGCAGCAAGTGTGAACTTTGTGTCAGTGACATTTACTTGAAACTTGGAGGAAGCTTTGCATAGTTGCCATCATCTTGTTGAATGGCCTTGTGAACATTGTACTGTAGGAATTTAATTTAAGTGATAACAGTGGATCCCCAGGTAAGCTTAAAGATCACTTAGCCCTGAGTAAGGGAGATGACAAAAGGCTAAGGCAATAGTTCCAGTTTACTTTTCATGTCCTTTGGATTTAACGTACAAAGGATTTTTGAAGTTCTTTTCTCTCCTTTTTGGAGCCAATTGGAAAATAATGAAATTTGACAGTTTGGCTTAATTTAGCTTTAGTTTTTTTTTTTCTTTTTTTTTTTTTAACCAAAACTTGCACAAACCATGCATCTTCCAGTTTTTTCCTCACTCTGGCATTTCCTGCAGTATGCCTGCACATAGTAGTTTGGATACCTGAAGACACTTTATTTTTCTTTTTAAATAGGAAAATTTCAATTTTAGAACTGCTGCCAGTGCATGTAGTGCCTTTGTTCTAGTTACTAACCCCTCTCCTTGGCTCGAATGAGTTACCAAATGGGGCCCCTGTCTCATCAGGGGGCCTTCACAGAGGCAGGACACAAAGTGAGCAGCCAGGGTGCTGCCCCACTCACTGTCCACATTCCCTGTGTTAAAATATGTGCTGAACACAAATCACCCAGATAAATGACCCTGGAAGTACAGCCTTCAGCTTCTCTACCCACAGCTGACTAAAACATTGGCAAGTTTGTCACCTAGGCTGTTATCACTGGAATATAAATGAGACCCATTTCTGGCCAGAAAACTTCTGCCATTGCATTCTACACTATGATGAGTAGCTTGGCTGTTTTTTCCAAGCTAAAGTAGGTGCATGGTCTCATGTATTTATTCCTAACTCTTTACATATGGAATTGACGGTATAGTTGTGCCAGATGGGGCAGAGGAGAAGGATGTGGGGGTAGGACTTGAGGAGGGGAGGTGTGAGGAGGCATGTGGAATGTGGATGGCCCCTATACATGAGGCTTTGTCTTTGGACAGGACGTGTCTGAGCCTGGTGAAGAGAGATGGGGACGGTCTCCCCCTCAGGAACTGTCTCAAAGTAGCTTGACTTCTTGGGAGACCTCAGACAGTGATCTTTCTCAAAGTACAAACTGATATATATTTTTTCTGTGGCCCTGATTGAAAAGTTGGGATCAATGATATTTTGGAGAGTTTACATAAAAATTTGATTGGCTGCTACTCTCATAGAATCTGAAGATTTGCCTTCATTGAAAAGGTCAGCAAATCCCCTGGCGTAGGTGGCATAGCACACACTCCAGAGTTCTGACACATGTATACCTGATTGGCTTCAATCCTTTATGTTACTGCCAAGTGTCAAAACTTATTTTAGTTTTCCAACCCTGGGGTGGAAACTACAAAGCACTTTAAGTATAATTGGATCCTGAAGGAGAGACATTCTATAAGCCCCAGTTGAGGGGAAGACAGACATGCCACATTATTGACTTTAAAAATAGCTAACATTTATTAAACATTTAGTGTGTATCAGGTCTGGCACTAAGCATTTTCCATAGATTATCTCCTTCAGTCCTCATGAACCCATTTTACAAATGAGCAAACCAACGTGTAAAGTAGTTAAGTGCAGGTTATCTTGTACTGAGGTTGCATTTTATTCAAAACATGCTCTGTTCAAGACCATTCTTAATTCCAAGCAAATCCTTACAAAGGTTGGCTGGTATTTCTGCTTAGCAGCTAGAGGGGGTCTAGCATTTGTCAGTTGATCAAAGCGCCAGTTTAGAGGTCAGTCAGATAGCTTTGGAGTTGTGCTGTTATTGACAGATTTTAAAGAATAGACTTTCATTTATTCCAAATTTTGCATATAAAGTGAGACTTGATTAATATTTTTATTTGTGGAGTGAACATTTGCATAAAACACCACTTTATTATAACTTGTTCACAATCCAGTCATACTGTCAAATCTGACTCCAAAGTCATGAACAATACAAAATATATGTTGTGACTGTTACTAGAGAAGTGGTGAGTCTAACCTTTCTTACCTGTGCTAAGAAAAATCATCGTCGCTGAGTGGACAATGGAGGTTGCTGATGCCAATGTTTTGAGATGGTTTTTACTTGCAAACAAGCTGTGGTTGATTGTATTCAAGAGCTTTCTGTTTAGGCATTGGAAAGGAAATCCTAGACTTTTATTTTTCAACTTTATCTGTGGACTTGATGAGGTACAGATTTTTATGAAGTCAGCTTACTGAAAACTGTAACAGAACGTCTGTTTTCTTTTCTACCTGTGGCATTTGGGGAGCAGGTTTTTATACCGGGATTTGACTGTTATAGTTCTATATATATCTGTGTACATCTTCAAAGAATACATGTGTATTTCCTGCCTGAACGTGGCTGCATAGGTGTCTAGAGCACATATACTGGTCTAGCGCCAGCCCAGTAACCCCGGGTTCACCCCACTGCTCGTTTCCTATTGCCACAGAGCCACGGAGAGGCCTCTGGCAATGGGGGCGGGTGGGGTGGGGACACTATGGGATCAGTGGAGGGAATGGTGAAAATGCAGGAATATGTGGATTTATCTGCATCTCCAGGAATAGAACTATAGGGGACTATACTGTATTTGCTACTGTCGATGACACTATTGTGTTTTTCAACTTCTGTAAATTTCAAATACTAATCAGGAAGTTTTAGTAAACGAACAGCCTATAATAAATAAGACAGCCTCCTGATATGTGTCAGTGTTATTGCTTGGTGTGTTTGTTATATGATCATTAAAGTCCTCTGGCCCTGTTCTTCTAACAATAGGGCATTGAAGTGTTCTCCTCTGTGACACAGTCTAAATCCCTTCCCAGGCTTGATGAGGTTTAGATAGCAACTCAGTTGAACTGATCAGTTTCCGGAGGTTGTTACTGCCCCGTGCACGAATTGGCACAGAAGTGAATGGCTAGTTATTGAAGCGAGGCTTGCTTCTCATTGCATCCTTGGCCTCTTGGTTTTAGACCCTGTGCAAGACCAGCAAATAGTTGGGAATGTGCCCAAGCCAAGACCCATCTCCTGTGGCACTCCTCCAGCAAACACACCGATAAAATTGGCCCAGCGTAGTTTCAACAGGCCCACTGAGGCTCGCAATGATTTCCTTCCATTGTTTCAGACGTGCTGCATGTGGCTTCTGGAACTAGGAGAGAGGGTGAAATATTCATTCTGGCCAGAAAAATTATCTCTGTTTCTCTCCCTTACGCAATCAGGTACTTTGCTGACACTCAGGGGTTTTGTTCTAATAGTCAAGTCCTCTGGAATTGGCTCTTTCTCTATGTGTGTGTTTTATAGATGGAGCATTTAGTAGAGGATGTACTTTTGTGAGTTTGTATCTATGTTTTTTTTCAATATTTTAATCCGAGCTGAATTCTGAGGCAGAGGAGTACTTCATAATGCCCTGAAGGACTCTGTTGTATTTTCTGAGGTTGATGCTTAGATCAAGTCTTAGATGTTTTTGGACCTTCAGAGGCTGCGTAGGCCAAACCCCTCTTTATGGGAAAGAAACTGACCCTGGGACCGAGCAGTTAGTTGCAGAGTGAGCTAGATGGCAGGCGTCCAGATAACTGACCTTTTCCTTAGGTAGAGCTGTTTAAGGATATAGGATTACAGCATTGATGGAGTACTTTTTTCTTTTCAGACACACATTGGGGGTGGGGAATAGGCTGAGATGGTAGGAAATCTAGCCTGTAATTGTTTTGTGGCTTAAGTGACTTTCATTATTGGCTCTGTGGTGGCTCTTATAATCCTAATAGCTGCTTCCAGGGATGGGTAATTCCCTAGTCATTATAGGTGACTTCATTTATCTCTTTTTCTCCAGCGAGGCCCATCATTTTCTGTCTGCCACCAATCACCTTTCCCTAAGCCACCCTTTGCTTGGTTGGACCATCATTTGTTAAATCTTTATTACAGTCACCTCAAAATTTCACTTTCTGAAAGATGTTCATGCTAACAGCCTGACTTCAGCTCTAAGAATGACGTTGCATTGACATTTTTTGACGTTCAAAGGCAGTATATGGGGACTGCTAGCTGCATGAGGGTATAAAGTGTGAGAGATATGATGATTTAAGGTTTAAAATCATTAAAGCCGAGTTACCATTCAGCCGTATTGTTCTGGTATGCAAAGTGTGTGATGCCTAGTTCTATGTTTTCATGCTACTGTTGGAAGTGACTCGGCAGCTGCACTGAAGCTGCTTCACTGAACCACTAGTGCATGAGTTTGGGGCTCTACCCAGCTACAAGTCATTTTGCCAGGGAAGCAGCCCTGCCATTTATCAGGGAATATATGGCCTGGATCCCTGCATGTATCCTGCATGTATGTTTGAAGATAGGTTTTTAAAATTTAAGAAATAGCTATTGATCTAGGTAGAATGTGAATTTTCCCTTTAGAGAAAGAGCTAGTCACTAATTCATTGATTTATTCATCAAATTTTAAATGGACACCTTCCATGTGTCAGGCACGGTCCTAGGCGCTAAGAATACATCTGTGAAAAGAACATGGGAAAAAATCCTGTCCTCATCTTGCCATCATGTTGCCAGTTCCACTATCTTCCCTATATGTATTGCTTCCCTATAGAAGAAAAAGATATATATTTTGAGACAGGGTATCACACTGTCACCCAGACTGACGTACAGTGGTTCGGTCATAGCTCACTGTAACCTTGAACTCCTGGTCTCAAGTGATCCTTCTGCCTCAGTCTCCCAAAGTACTAGGATTACAGGCATGGGCCACCATACCTGTCTGTTTAAAAGTATTTTTTAAAATATGGCAGTGTCTTGTGAAGAATAGAACTGGCTTTTTGTACTTTGCCTTTTTTTCCCTACTCTCTGTTATAATTTTTCAATGGAAAAATTAGAAGTTTGTTATTCTCTAATAGTAATTTTCAGTAGGATTTTTGTTATGGCTTTTGGCTTTTTTCCTCCACCTGGTTGATATAGGTAGGACTTCGATAAAGAAAGAGAGCTTGAGATTATCACCTGTTTTGATAATTATCAGGTAAGAAGAGGACAAGCATTAAGAAACACATGTTAAGGTCTGGCACGGTGGCTCACTCCTGTAATCCTAGCACTCTGGGAGGCCGAGGTGGGCAGATTGCTTGAGTTCAGGAGTTCGAGACCAGCCTGAGCAAGAGCGAGAGCCCGTCTCTACTAAAAATAGAAAGAAATTGGTTGGACAACTAATATATATAGAGAAAAAATTAGCCGAGCATGGTGGCGCATGCCTGTAGTCCCAGCTACTCAAGAGGCTGAGACAGAAGGATCGCTTGAGCCCAGGAATTTAAGGTTGCTATGAGCTAGGCTGATGCCATGGCACTCTAGCCTGGGCAACAGAGCAAGACTCTTGTCTCGAAAAAAGAAAGAAGCACATGTTAAGATATGCAAGTGGCTCTTTCCTTGAAAGAGATCTCCTAGTCTTGTCTGTGCTAACAGGTTAGGGTGCAGCTTCCTATTGGTCCTTCCTTTTCTCTTCCTTCTATCCTAAGCATTTTATGGAATAAGCATGACCTTTTCCTCCTTTGTGATTGGTTCTGTCTCTTTGTAAATACAAGTATCCTTAGCCATTGTTCTCATGCAGCAATAGTGATTCAGAGCTTCAGGGGCACTTACTAAACAGACATAGTCCCTAAGCTCCACACCTAGTGATTCTGATTTTAGGGGTCTGGGCTGGTAACCCAGAAGCTGGTTTTTAAAAAAGGAGTATTGAAGAAAGGGTGTGCTAATGATGACGTAGAGATGGATTACTTTAAGAAAAACTGTCTAAAATGTTCTAGAACTATGGGAATATTGTTGAACCAGTTTCCACAGGGCTGAGCCATAAGGTGCTATCTGGCTGTTAATCTTACACACTGAAGAGTCCAAATTTACATACTGTATGTGAATTAAGAAGCCAGCAGCCACCTATAAATGTCACGTAGCACCAATGGAAACTGTGTCATTTGTGTGTGCACCAGTGGGAGGAAGAGATTGTCATAGCTTTGTTAACCAGCTTTCTTGGAATTTCTCCATAGGCAATGGTGGCTTGCTACCCAGGAAATGGAACAGGTTATGTTCGCCATGTGGACAACCCCAACGGTGATGGCCGCTGCATCACCTGCATCTACTATCTGAACAAGAATTGGGATGCCAAGGTACTTTGGAACAATGGGAGTAGAATGCGTGGTTAGAAACTATAGGAAAAGAATTCAGATAACTTACAAGAGAGTTCTGAGTTCATAATAGCCCCATCTCCTACTGATGAATCTCCTCTGTTTCCTATTTTCCTCTTCCTCCCCTCTGTGAAATTAGTGCTAAAGTTGATGAGATGATAAATAATAGATTTGAAGTTAATTTGCGGGGGGGGGTAAGGTGATTATTAAGGTGTGGAAAGGGTGGTTGATGAAGGAAAGGTAATTTAATATTAGGATTAGGAATCAAATATTTTTTTGTCTAATTCAGAGCTGATGTGGCTCCCAGCACAGAATAGGATTTACACTTTCCACTTCCAGCAGCTACACTGAGAAAATTCCACGAAAATAGAACTGTAGGATATAAAACCATCCCCAAGACAGATTTCCCACACAATCTCCTCTCTTGGGGTGATATGTCTCATTGATGGCTGCTTGCCATAGTTTACTATGGTTTGTGGATGCCAAAGGCTTTGTGGTTTATTTTTTTATTATAGAACATATAGATAGAGATATGAAGTCTGGTTCCATGCTTACAAACATTTCTCTGGACTTTGCTTTCTGAAAGTTAAGAATAATTTAGGAGTCTGGGAAGTCACAGAACTTTGCAAGCTTATTTGGCTTTTGAACCTTCTGCGTCTCCATTTCAAGTTCATTAGGGCCAACACTAGCTGTCGTTAAGCAATGATATTTTATCCGGGGTCAGAAAAAATAAAACCTAGGAAACCAGTGAATCAAGGAAAAGGCTGTCTCTTCCCCCTATTTGGTAGCATGACTTGGATACATCCACAAAGTCTCCTTTAGATTCTTTCGAAGTGCTGTGGTAAGCAAGAGAGTAAAGTTATCAGGTTGAAAATAATAAAATAGCAAAGTATGAAATCATTTAACAAATATTTGAGTTCCTGCTAGTGTCAGGCATTGTGCTATGGGGAAACATGGATGTGTGAGGCCTAAATATGGTCATCTAGTAGGAAAGATTAGGTATACATGTAAAAAAAATAATGTAAGGAGGAGAGTAATATATGTCCTAAGAGGTATAGATAAGGTGGTCTGAGAGTTTAGAAAAAAGAGATATAACTTCCAACTAATGAGGTCAGATAGCAGCTAAGGGAGTTCTGGAGAAAGCTGTAAATTCTAATTGAAGGGAAAGTTATGTGTGATGATTATCTTAGGAAGTTGTTAATATAGACGGAACCATATAAAATTGCTGGGGTTTTTTGTAGGTCAAAACCAGCCAAATACTGGCAATTCTGTATGATTCAATCTGCTCTATGTCTATGGGCTTCATGACTATGGGGGCTGGGGAGGCTTTTTTGGTATGGGTGAATAAGGAGATGTCTTTAGGTAAGTTTGAAATAAAATTTGGTACGAAGTATAAGATTGAAGTAAAAATTTGGGGGTAACATATGCTTGGAGTAGAGCTTAGAAGATGGCATTGTTTCTAGATGGGCTGCAGTGTCATCGGTGGTACACTGTATGTGAGGCCAGGAAATAATCTATCCTTGTTTGTGGCCCTCAGCTACATGGTGGGGTCCTGAGGATATTTCCAGAAGGGAAATCATTCGTAGCAGATGTGGAGCCCATTTTTGACAGACTCCTGTTCTTCTGGTCAGATCGTAGGAACCCACATGAAGTCCAGCCTTCCTATGCGACCAGGTAACAGCCCGGGCTCATCGTACAAACCCCAGTTCCCAGAGAACTCTCTCAACTTGTGTCCCGTGCATATCAGGGACTGACTGCACCCCAAAGTTGAGAGCAAACCTGTTGGGAGTTGATAAAAATTAAATGGGAAACAGGATTCTTTAGTATGCAAAACCTAACTTAGGTTTGAAACAACTCTTAATAAATTGTTTTCTGTTAGGTGAGCATATTGGATTCCAAATGTCTGAGTATTTTTCTCTTTTCTCCTTTCCTTCCCTGCCCTCTTACCTTCTCCTACCTTTTTAAAAAATCTAATTTTGATCTACTCCCAGAGACTGTTGGCTATCACGTATCAGGAATTTTGTCTGATTACTTTGGATGAGTTTACAAGTTGCCAGTTGCAAGCAGAGGAAGAACTTTGAAAAAAGAAAGAGTGATTTATTCTGACTTTTCTTCCTTTTTGCCCTTTCCTTAGCCTGAAATTGACTTGGGCTTGGTGTATCTGGGTCCCAACAATCCCAAACAATCTTTTCTGTAGTGTGTGCACATGAAGATTTTCAGAATAACCGAACAATTTGGTATTTTTTATTGTCAATGTAGAATTTTTTTTTTTTTTTTGGCAACAAGGTCTTGCTCTGTCGCCCAGGCTGGAGTATAGTGGCGCTCTCATAGTTCACTGCAACCTTGAACTCCCAAGCTCAAGCTATCCACCTGCCACAGCCCCCTGAGTAACTGGGACTACAGGCTCACTACTTCGGCTGGCTAATTTTTTTCTACTTTTTATAGAGACGGGATCTTGTATGTTGCCCTGGCTGGTCTTGAACTCCTGGCCTCAAGTGAGCCTTCTGCCTGGGCCTCCCAAATGCAGGGATTATAGCTGTGAGCTACCATGCCCAGCCAATCTAGGAATTCTTGATAAAAATTTTAATTCCTGATTCTGCCTCAGATTTACCTTTGTCTATGGCCAATATGGCTGTATAGCAGGCAGTATTGGTGTGCTGTGGGTGCAGCTTGTGTTGGGAATAGCACTGGGGGGCAGGAAGAGAGTTTTGGTAGGATGATGACTAAACTGTGACAAGTCCAATTAAATTAAAACCACCTATATTGGCCTCCAGAAATCATAGATCTGAGCCCCAACAAAGCTGTATATTAACTACCAACTGGAATGTGTTCTAGATAAGCAGGTAACTAATTCTACCACCAAAGTCTGCTTGTGACTTGTTTCATGGGGTACAATAATTGGACTCTGTCATTTGTGGCAGAATTCTCCGGTTATTCCCCAGTCCCTGGGTGACTGACTTCACAGGGAGAACATTAGCAAATGTTGATGGGAAGCCCTTGAAAAAAATCAGTGTTATGGAAATTCCAGTATCTAATAATAATTATAAAATGAAACTTTAAAGAAATCCAAGGATGTTTTGTTCCCATTACAGTCTATCCCATGGACAGGATAAAGCAAATTAGTGGGAATGCAGCAAAAAGCTTGAAGGCATTATTATTCAATTGCATCTTTGCTTCAATGTCCAAAACTTAAGAAAGCCAGCCAAGAATTTTAATCTACTTGATTTAAATAACTTATTCTTAAAAGCTTCATGGAACTGTCACCTCCTCTTCTTTGTGCTCCTCTACCAACTTGGATGCCCCAGAGTGGCTTCCTTCCAGTCCTTTCTGTATAGGTCAACTTTACCTGTTGCATTATGTGTTTAATCACCTGTCTCCCCTGCTTGAGCCTGAGATCCTTGAGGAGGATGAAGATTTGTTCCCAGGATCATTTGAATTTCCAATGCCCAGGGTAATGCCTGGAACATACCTGGAACTTCTTTTTTTTTTTTTTTTTTTTTTTAAAAAATTTTATTGGAAAAAAATGCATAACACAAATTTTGCCAGCTTCACCATTTCTAAGTATACAGTTCAGTAGTGTGACATTGTTGTGCAACCAACCTCCAGAAAGTTTTCATCTTGCAAAATTGAAACTCTATATCCATTAAACAATGCCCCATTTCCCTCTTCTCCCAACCCCTGGCAGCCATCAATGTTTCTATGAATTTGACTACTCTAGATACCTCATATAAGTGGAATCATATGGTATTTGTCCTCTTGCCACTGGTTTATTTCACTTAGCATAATGTCCTGAAGGTTCATCCACGTTTTAGCAGGTGTCTGAGTCTTCCTTTTTTAAGACTAAATAATTTTCCATTATATGCATATATCACATTTTGTTTATCCATTCATCCATCTGTGAATACTTGGGTTGCTTCTGCCACTTGGCTATTGTGAATAGTGCTGCTATGAACATGGATATATAAATATCTCTTCCAGATCCTGCTTTCAATTCTCATAGATAGATAGATACCCATAAGTGAAAATGTTGGATCATATGGTAATTATATTTTTAATGTTTTTGCCATACTGTTTTCCATAGCGGATGCACCATTTTCCAATCTCACCAGCAGTGTCCAAGCATTCCAGTGTCTCCACATCCTTGCTAATACTTTTTATTTTATGTTTTTTTGATAGTACCATCCTAGTGGATGTGAGGTGATATCTCATTATAGTTTTGATTTGTGTTTCCCTAATGATTAGTTACATTGAGCATCTTTTCATACACTTGTTGGCCATTTGTATATCATTTATATTTATTGAAGAAATGTCTATTCAAGTCCTTTGCCCATTTTTAATTAGGTTGTTAAATTTTTTTTGTTGTTGAATTACAAGAATTCTTTATTTATTCTGTATTTCAGATACATAATTTGCAAATATTTTTGTGCATCCCATAGGTTACCTTTTCATACTGTTGATTATATTCTTTAATGCATAGTTTTTAATTTTGATGCTTTCTGACTTATCTATTTTTACTTTTGTTGCCTATGCTTTTGATGCCTTATCTGAAAAGCACTTGCCAAATCCAATCTCATGTAGATTTTCCTTCTAAGAGTTTCATAGTTTTAGGTCTTACATTTATTATAGTACTTTGATCTATTTTGATTTTTTTTTTTTTTTTTTTGAGACAGAGTCTCACTCTGTCACCCAGGCTAGAGTGTTGTGGCATCAGCCTAGCTCATAGCAACCTCAAACTCCTGGGCTCACAGGTCCTCCTGTCTCAGCTACCCCAGTAGCTGGGACTATAGGCATGCACCACCACGCCCAGCTAGTTTTTTTCTATTTTTAGTAGATATGGGGGTCTCATTCTTGCTCAGGCTGGTCTCGAACTCCTGACCTCAAGCGATCCTCCTGCCTTGGCTTCCCAGAGTGCTAGGATTACAGGCCACTCAAAAAATAGATATAAAATTTTTACTCAGAACTATTAGGTGTGAAAATAGGTCATCTTTTTTGTTTTGTTTTGTTTTTAAAAGACAGAATCTCTGTTGCCCAGACTAGAGCACAGTGGTGTGAACCTCCAACTCCCGGGTTTAAACAGTTTTCCTGCCTCAGCCTCTGTAGTAGCTGGGACTATAGGCACATGCCACCACCTCTAGCTACTTTATTATTTTTTGTAGACAGAGGTCTTGCTTTTTGCCCAGGCTGGTCTTAAATTCCTGGCCTCAAGGGATCCTTCCACCTCTGCCTCCTAAAGTGTGGAGATTATAGGCATTTAGCACCTGGCCCCTGGGTCAGGATCATCAATATCACTGTCTTCCACCTCCATATCTTGTCCCACTGGAAGGTCTTCATGGGCAACAACATCCTCGGAGCTGCCTTTTTCTATAACAGTGCCTTTTTCTGGAACCTTCTGAAGGATCTGCCTTAGGCTGTTTTCTTCTTCCACTGTGACAGTCCTCTGAGGACCTGCGGTTAGGTGTGGCCCTGTGTGGACCACCTTTATGGCCACTCAGAATTGTTGTTCATGGAGAATTCCTGGAGAAACTCAGTCTCAGAATTCTTGTTAGTGGGAAATTATTCTCAGTCCAGAGTGCAACTGCTTCCGGCCCACAGGCTGACGTTCGCTGTCCAGGCCACGCTCGGTACTCTGCCGGCTCCTGTCCTCCGGCCATGCTGGCTGCGCGATCCTCTGGAACTTCTTATGTGTTTAATACAGTTAAACAAAATTATAAGCAGAGAAATTAAATTAAATGGGGTAGACTTTTAATAAGAGGGAAAACTTTAAATGTTGGTCTTACAAATGACTTTAGTGTGAGATTTATAGGAAGTTTGGTTTTTCAATAGTATTATTAAACCTCTTTTCTTATACCTGCTTATCTTTCACAGATACGCGATGACTGTTTGGTACTTTGATGCTGAAGAAAGGGCAGAAGCCAAAAAGAAATTCAGGAATTTAACGAGTATGTTTGATAATTGTCTGTTATTTTTAATCAAGTCAATCCTAGATTTTTATTTAATTTTACATATTTTCTAATATACTCTGTCCAGTCTTGGTTATGGCTTAGCTTCCTATATAATAATATCTTTATGGGTTTAATCCTGAAAGCTTGGCCTTAACGTTTCTTAGAAAAATCAGAAAAAAAATGTAATGGGCAGCCCCGAAGAATGCCCACTGATTGTGTGTTGGTTTATGATAGATGGGAAATAATTAACTTTTTATCATGAATGTTAACCAGTCAAACGTAATATTTTGCCCAAGATTTTGGCACATTGCAAAGGAAATACAATGGAACCCAGCTCCAATGGCTAATTTATTATAACTTGGGTGAGACTGTGACTTTCAATATAAAAGCAGGGTTCATGTAATACAAACTGAATATGACTCAACACCATTCCTGTTCCTTCCGACTAGTATCGTAAGGCAGCATTTCCCAAAATATATTGCATTAAAACATTAACCCTGCCAAGTTGGTTATGAAAAGGTAAATTCCTTATCCCAACAGTGTGGGAAATGCTGCGTACTATATCCCTGTCTTGAAGAGTCACAGTGCTCGTTGCCATATCACATTAAGGCTCTAAGAGATCCTGTTGTTGCCTAACTCATAACCCATTTGGACTGTGTACCTATCCAATACCAAAGAAAACAGCTTTTGAAAAGCTCTACCAGGAGGCTTTACTTTGTTGTATAAGATGGGAAGTATTTACTGGAGGCTTTTTTTTGTGACATTTATGACTTAAAACTCATCAGATCTGATTCCCTACCCTCTTTCTTCTCTTTTCTGTCCCCACCCCAGGAAAAACTGAATCTGCCCTCACTGAAGATTGACTGTGCTCTGAAGTTCACTGGCCTTGTTCATTTTAGTAACAGTTCCTGAATTTGCTTTAACAGTTGAGATCCAAAGATGGCCTCTTCAGTGACAACAAACTACCCCTACTGCTTGCATCGTTCCCATCCCCGTCTTACTTGTGGTACTTCGTGTTTTCTTGCCAAGACTGCACTGACCTGCAGATGGTCTCTTTGCCAGATGAACTTATTTGCTCACTCCAGAAATTCCTGCAGACATCCGAGTTGGCCAGTGCTTTAACTGATAGATTTGATAATACTGGCTATCAAGACGAGCCTAGGCACACAGACGAGGGGATGAATCTTACTTGCACTTTATGTGTACTTCCTTATTTGAAAGGAGGAGGTTTGCAAAGAAAATTGAAAATGGTGGCAGAGTGAAAGGTATCATGGAAGCCTTAACAACAGGAAACAGAAATTTGTGTCGCCAAAACAATTTCCAGATGTTCTTAATCCGGGGCTGTTGGAGTTTCTGGAGAATTATCACAACCTAATGACATTATTACCTCCATAAAGGGCTGCTGTCATAGTGATCGATTTATAAATGTCCTGTGGGATGGACACTCCTTTTTCCCAGTCCTGCAATCTGGATTTTCTGCCTCTGCCCCGTTTTGCTGACAATACTGACTTTCTCAACAAAGATGACAACACCATTTATTCTCTATTTTCCTTTCTTACCTGGAGAACCTAATTTCCCAGAAGCTAAAGCTAGACATTAGTTGTTTCGGTTGCTTTGTTGGAATGGAATTTGAATTTAGATCAAAGGAACAAAATCTACCTGGTAGTTTAGTGTCAACTTCTGATAACAGTGTGGAAAGAGCTAGGTTTACTGACATACAATAAACATGTGTGCATCTTACGCAATTTGAGAGAGGAGATAGAGTTGGAAATGTGGGTATTCCTGTTTTTTGTTTTTCAGTTTTCCTTTTTAATGAACCCACCCTTGTTCTTTAACAAAATAAAAAAGAATAGGGTTCTGTATTTTAAAAAGGAAATGGAAATAAAAATAATCTCAAAAAACTATTTGAGTTCTTCCACGTTGTCTGTCCCTAGCAGCCTTTCTCCAACTGACTTGACTTTTCAGAGCTACTGTGGTTGGTAGTGTGACTAGAATCATGGAATTGTAGAACTGTGGAAGGTTCTACCACTGCACTCTACTGCTGCAGTACGCAGGGATTCCGCTGCTTCAAGAACTCTGTATTGAAACACTTATTTTATGAAAATGACCGTTCCAAGCTTTCAGTTTTACTTTCATTTTTTTAAATCCCTTTGATTTCTTGCTTGAAAATCCCATGAACATTAAAGAGCTAGAAATATGTTCTTTTGTTATGTGTATATACATATATATATATATATATATATATATATATATATATGTAGAAAGAAAGACTTTCCAAGATAGAAGTTTAATTCTTCCTCTTCTGTTTTTGGAAAATTTTCAGATAAAACTTGTCATTCATTCTCACAACTGCTCTATTTTGTTGTATCATAGTACTTATCACCTTCTAACTTACTATGTAATTTACTTATTTATTATGTTTATTGTCTTGTATCCTTCCTCTAGAGTATAAGCACAATGAAGACAGGGATTTTGTATGTTTTTAATCAATGCAATATATTCCCAGCACCTAAAATAGTGCCTAGCACATAGTAAGGGCTCAGTAAATACTTTTTGAATAAACGCAATCTCCTACATTAGCATTCTCATGGTTTGATTCATTTCCTCCGTGTTTGGCAGGAAGGACTCGCTGTGATTTTTACACACATCTTTCTAACATTGTTGACTTATAAATGTAGGCTAAGAGTTTTAGAAAGCTTTGGTCATAGTGTCATTTTATATTTGTTTACCTATGAATAGGTCATTTACTGACCACTATGAATCTGAAATTTGAACAAACAATATTTCTGCCCTTTGTATCCTAGGACCATAGGAGTAAAATAAGAGTAACTTCAGGTAGGGCAGAGTATATTCCTTCTTTGGAACATTTTGAAAAACTTCAGTAATAGAGAAAGAAGGAAGATTGTTAGGAATTTTATATTGTGTAAAATTGTAACTTTTTTCCGTGATTACTTATGTCATAAGAATGATAGTGACAATATTCAGAAGGAATATTATAATATATAGTTCCTATAGTATGTCTTATATCTTTCATTTTAGTCAATTTTTTGACTTGTCAAGAGATCTGACCACTTAGGCCTTGTTTATTCTTCCCAAACAAAGGTCCTATAAACTAACAAACTATATAACAAATCAATTTTTACACACACTGATTTTGCATGCCTGAATTTGAGTCCTGGAAGATTAATCTGGAAAATACAACTTTAATACTCCATGTCTGCTTTTTGCTCCTGTCTTTGACAGTCATTTAGGGGAAGACTTAGCCCTGCTGAAGAAACATTTGGCAAATAATCTGATCATTTCATTTATATTCCTGGCAATGAAATGTTAAGAGCCTATCTCACCGTTATGTCACCTATATAGTTCAGAGTCCTTGGTAGGAGATTAAATTTTGAATCAAAGATCCAATTTCATGGAAATAAAAAGTCCTACCTAAGTGCATTAAATAGATTTTTAGTAGAGTAGTTAATACCATTTAAATGCTGGACTGTCTGAATCATGAATTATCCATTCAAACATGGTTTTGTTTTTCAGGGTTTTTAGAGGCTGGGTTATCCTAACTCTTTTAGCCATTCAGCCTTGAAATTTCCTGTGTTTTGGATAGCAATGATGGGAAATGCCACGCTGGGTCAGCAGTTTGTGTAAGACAGGAGTTTGGACATGTCAGGTACTTTTATATTTGGTTGGCTAGGAGGATAAGCACAAGGGATATTCCTAGTCAAGTTATTTTCATTAAAAATAATACAAAATTGACGTAGCTTCATTCTTGAATCTTTTGAATGATATGAGAAGAGTACTGGTTTGTGAGGTGGTTAAAGATTATTGTCAGGACAGAGTGGAAAAATAAACAGTTCTTTTCAAATGAAGCTGTCTATAGTTGAACTCTTTTGGATAATATAGACAGGTTTGTATTAGAGACCTAGTCAACTTTCAGACTCAGGCTACCACCATGCAAATGTGGTTTTTAATATGCTGCTCTCGCTGTTGCTGCGTTGATAGGTTAGGTCCTTTGAGAGGCTGGATTTACCATGGTTTACCTCTACATTTGCAAGGCCAAGGTCAGAGGTTAAAGAGTCATGATGTAAAGAAGCTGAGAACGATGGGGAAGATGACTGTACGTACTCAGAGAATACCTATATTCCAGCCCCTGTGCTACGTGCTCCGACATGTTTATTCTTTGCAACCACTGTGAGACATCTCTTCCTCTCTCCCAGCTGAGGAAACGTACCCAGAAGGGTTAGGTGGCCTGGGCAAGGTTACACAGTGATGGAGTAGCACACCAGGATTTGACTTAAGAGTTCTGGCTCCTCTGTGTTTGTTGTTTTTGGTATCTCCTTCCTGCAGAGGAAATGACGCACAAAAGAGCAGGAATGAGTGGAGCTGGGAGAGGGGAGCTTTAAATGCTTGCTGCTCGAAATTTTTACATGACATTATGGTTATGAACAAGAGAGTCAATGCACAGCATCGTAAAGGATTGTCAGGTATTCCACAAAAACCACACAAGCAGAAAATACCAGCTTCCTGGCTGAATTCTCCCTTGACTTTGCAATGGCATCTTTCCCATATGCTTCACAGACTTGTGGAGGAATTTTGGGTTATGTCCAACACTGGCCTCTTATGCTAATGCTGGGCATGGGCAGTCTGGGTTTGCCCTCACCCATACATCAGTTGAGTGTCATGAGCCATTCAGAAGTGAAATGAATTGAGATTTCCTGGGTACAATTTGAAGGCCTCCCATTAAGCCACAGCATGCTGGGACATTTAGGTACCAGACAAAGATGCCGCCCTCATGTTCCCACGTCAGATGCACTTGGGGGGAGGAAAGAAAACATTTCCTTTTCTTTTTGATACACCTAACTTCCCAGCTTGGGCTTCAGGCAGAGTTGTCAGCAGCCTTCTGTTACTGACAGTTCTCTATCTGATAAGTCCAAGGTGTACTTTTATCATCTCTGAGTGACACTGAGTGGAAATTTACAAACATTTTTGATTCTCAGAGGCACTTGGGCCATTTCTACCTAATCTTTTAAAGATGTTCTGTAGAAAGATGCCACTTTAATTCCTTTAAAACACACAGCTCTTTGGCTTACTTAAATACTATGAAAGATTATGGGTGTTGATAAAGTACCATTTTTTTTTCTTATATCTTGTTTGTTTGATCTTTGATAACCTTAACACTTAGAAAAGTCAGCTTTTCTGGAAGTAGTTGGTGCTTATGCTCCCAAGTGCCAAACTTTCTCAGATAATTTATAAAGGCCATTTTGTGATATATTTTTTTTTAGGTGGAAAAACATCTCAGATAGATAATGGTTGTTGTGTTTTATTGTTACAGTTTTGCAAACAGATCTAAGAGAAGTTGAGTGAAATCCATTATTTTAGGAGTAGATAAACACTGGGTCATTAAAAATTAATTTGACAAGTACAGGCATACTTTGGAGATATTGCCAGTTTGGTTTCAGACCACCAAAATAAAGCAAATATCACAAAAAAGCGAGTCACATAAATTTTTTGGTTTCTCAGTTCATATAAAAGTTATGTTTATACTGTAGTCCATCAGTTGTGTACTAGCATTGTCTAAAAAGAAATACATAGCTTAATAAAAACTACCTTACTGTTAAAAATTGCCACCTGTCATCTGAGCCTTCAGCAAATCATAATTGTTTTACTGGCGAAGGGTCTTTCCTTGATTGATGGCTGCTGGCTGATCAGGCTGGTGGGTGCTGAAGGTTGGGTGGCTTAAAAAAAGACAATGATGTTTGCTGGATCAAGTGACTCTGCTTTCATGAAAGATGTCTCTGTAGCACGTGATGATGTTTGATAGCATTTTACCCACGGTAGAACTTCTTTCAAAATTGGACTCAATCCTCTCAAACACTGCTATGCTTTGTCAATAAAGTTTGTGGAATATTCTAAATCCTTTGTTGTTACTTCAACAATGTTCGTAGTCTCTTCACCAGGAGTAGATGCCATCTCAAGAAACTACTCTTTGCTCATCATAAGAAGCAACTCCTTATCCTTTCAAGTTTTTTTTCATGAGGTTGAAGTAATCCAGTGTTGTCTGCAGGCTCCATTTCTAAATCTAGTTATATTGCTATGTCTACCACATCTGCAGTTACTTCCTGCTCTGAAATCTTGAAGCTCTCAAATTCATCCATGAGGGTTGGAACCAACTTCTAATAAACTCCTGTTAATATTGATATTTTGACCTTTTATGAATCTCAAATGTTCTTAGTGGCATCTAGAATGGCAAATCTTTTCTGGGAGATTTTCAATTTACTTTGCCCAGATCTACAACAGGAATCGCTATCTATGGAAGCTATAGCTTTATGAAATGTATTTCTTAAATAATAAGACTTGCAAGTCAAAATTACTCCTTGATCCATGGACTACAGAATGGATGTTGTGTTAGCCGGCAGGAAAGCAACATTAATCTCATGCATCTCTATCAGAGCTCTTGGGTGACCAGATGAATTACCACTGAGTAGTAATATTTGAAAGAAATCTCTTTTTTCTGAGCAATTGGTCTCAATAGTAGGCTTAAAATATTCAGTAAACCATGCTATAAACAGATACGCTGTCATTCAGGCTTTGCTGTTCATTTATACAGCACAGGCAGAGTAGATTTCACATAATTCTTAAGAGATCTAGGATTTTCAGAATGGCAAAGGGCATTGGTTTTTAGTTAAAGTCACCAGCTGCATTAGCCCTAACAAGAGAGGCAGCCTGTCCTTTGAAGCTTTGAAGCCAGGCATTGACTTCTCTTCTTTAGCTATGAAAGTCCTAGATGACATCTTCCAGTATAGGTTGTTTTGTCTACACTGAAAATGTCTTGTTTAGTGTAGCCACCTTCATCGATTATCTTAGCTAGATCTGGATAACTTGCTGTAGCTTCTGCATCAGCACTTGGTGCTTCACCTTGCACTTTATGTTATGGAGATGGCTTCTTTCCTTAAACCTCATGAACCAACCTTCGGCTAGCTTCCAACTTTTCTTCAGCTTTGTCACCTCTCTCAGCCTTCATCGAATTGAAAAAGTTAGGGCCTTGCTGTTTTGCTTTCTTATTACTTGTGTGTTCACTGGAAAAGCATTTTTAATTTCCTTTAAGAACTTTTCTTTTGCGTTTGCAACTTGGTGCAAGAGGCCTATCTTGGCTTTCGACGTGCCTTCCACACTAAGCTTCTAGTTTTTGTCTTGCAGTGGGAGCTATGTGACTCTCCCTTTCACTTGAACACTTAGGGGCCATTGTTTGGTTATTAATTGGTCTAATTTCAATATTGTTTTGTCTCTGGGAATAGGAAGGCCATAAGAAGGGAATAGCTGGTCAGCAGAGTAGCCAGAACACAAACAATATTTATCAATTAAGTTTGCTGTCTTATATGGCGTGGTTCATAGCATCCCAAAAAAATTACCATAGCGACATCAAAGATCACTGATCATGGATCGCCAAAACAGATACAATAATAATGCAAAAGTTTGAAATAGTTGTAAGAATTACCAAAATGTGACAGACATGAAGTGAGCACCTGATGTTGGAAAAATGATACCAACAGATTTGCTCGACACAGGTTTGCCACAAATCTCAATTTGTAAAAAAAAAAAAAGGCAATATCTGTGAAGTGCGGTGAAGTGAAGTGCAATACCATGAGGTATGCCTGTAGTCTTTGTTTTGTGCCTCTTTCTTGAGGGAAAACTACTGATGCATGGTGTACAAAGAGGTAAAGGGTGATTTGAGATTAAGGTATAGAATAGAAGAACATTTATCATTTGAGGGCTTCTGGGAAAATGGGACTTAAAAGGGAACAGGGTGTGAGTGCTCGTTTTGAAGAGGATTTTGGGAATAGGTCGAGTTGACACCTGTCAGAGAAGCCACCTGGAGCTGTTCCTCTTCAGGGCAGGGGCAAGGGCTGGTGCAGGTGAGGGGAGCAGAGTAGCAAGCAGCTGGGGAAGGACGTAAGTATTCACCGACTATCTGGATTTGGAAAAACTTCTTGAGAGACTAGACTACCTGCCATGGAATGCTGGGAGTAGGACTTTTCCAAGAACCTTTCCCATAAACATTCATGTTTTTTGGAAAAGGTAATACACGCACATGGGGAAAGAAATGTAAACAGTTTGAAAAGGTATCAAGGGAAAAACCTCTCTCTCCCTGTCTCTCCCAGAAACAACAGCCTCTTAGCCAGGGTTTTTGACCTTGACTAATTCTCAGGAGGGGGCAGGGCTGAGCCGCCCTGGACAGTCAGCACTTCCAGAAGGGTCCTCCTCCTCTGGTGTGTTTGGCACGTTTGCTTGGTCATTTCCTCCTATTTTTATGCTTATTCATCCTGTGGCGTGTGTTCTCCTGGACATGCCTATTTTTTTTTCACCCTCCTGTGGGGAGAGATAACATTCTCAGGACCCAATTCTCATCTGATAAGTTTTATTTTTAACCACCTTCTTCTACACCCTTTCCTCTTTGCTTCTTATTTTCCCAAGCCCATAGGCTGCTCAGCCCTGCGTTGGCTCTCTCAGAAAGTGGGAGCGGAACGTCTGGCTTTTTCCAACTTTAGAGCAGCTGGTCAGGGTGCCTGGAACCTGGCTTAGCTTCCGAGGGCAGGGAAACTTTCTCTCCTGTGTGCGTTCCTGTGGGCAGTTCACTCTCACTTCCTGCTTCCCGTCTGGGCGGCCTGCAAATTTCATTTTGTCAGTAAATTGACATTATCTTGATGAAGGAAACCCCGCTTTGAAAAAACAAGACAGCTCTGACTTGCAATAATTAGCACGAACTAGTCTCCCATCAGCAGCAGCAGCCTTGTAGCCACTTCCACAGTGTGAGTTTACGTGATGATTCTTGGATTGAGACGAACTAGCCAGCTGTCCACCCGAATGAAGGGAAAAGATTTTTTAATTTTTGTTTTGTCGTCTTATGACCCCCATCCGAGGCTTTCCCAGACAAGTATGTTAGGAGTAAACTGTTATCTCAGCTATTTAAATATACATACATTCCTTTTTTCCCTTTTAGCCTTTGACCCACCACACCCCCTCCCCAAATATAACTAAATATGGTCACGGCTGAAACTTTTCCAACTAACACTGGGGTGAAGAGGAAATTTTTAACCTGGAGAGGGGAACAGGGTTTACAGTGTCTGGCTCCATTCCCCAGAGAGGGGCTTGCATGGGAATGCTGCTTGTGACTTGAACTTCATGGCCTCCGATTTTGCTCTCAATGGACCAGTTGTCTCTCAAGTGCACTTGGCTCCGTCATGCATCGTGTACGTAGTCACTGAGCATTTCCTATAGCACTGTAATTAGCACTTGGAAACAGAAGTTTAAAAAGAGATCGGTGTTGTAGCTTCACAGGATGCAAGAGTGTCATCAAACGACTTAAGAATGCTGCTAATGAAATACACACACACTATCAGGGTGTACCGACAGAGTCTCAGGAGGAAACAGATGACACACACAAATTAGGATAATTGGAGGAGCGTTAAATAAAAATACTTTTCACCAAGGTGGTAAAAGTTTCCCACTGGGAAACCACACGAGTCAGTGCAGTACCCCAGACCCGGACAGCAGGTGCTACCACCGCTCAGAGGCATGAAGGGTGCAGGGTGCAAGAAGGAAGCAGTGACCAGAAACAGAGAGGCCTGCAAGAAGGGAACCAGGTAATAAACACCCCATCCTTGCCCTCTTCCCTCTTTGGACTCCCTGGGGCACACCCTGGGCTGAGCACATCTAGAAATCCGTGGTCATCTGAGCCCATTGATACAGTCAGACCCTGGTGGCTCAGAGCAGGGGCACAGGGTGGAGGCAGTGGACAGGCAAAGGCAAAACAATCGGTACAAACGGCCTCCAGAGCTCAAAGCAATCCAACCCCTGCCTGCTCCTCACAGCCGTCTCTGACTACTCTGGCCCTGGTTTGCCTTGTTCCTGCTATGCTCTTGGCTCTCATCGTTCTGTTCTTCCAACAAGCCAGGGTCATTTCTGCTTCGGGGCCTTTGCCCTTGTTCCCCCTGCCTAAAGTGTTCCTCCCCTTCTGCTTAGCATGGAGGATGACGGGGCATTTAGATCTCAGCTGTTTAAAGAGGATTTCCATCCTAATGTCCCTCCCCCCACCCTGCCCATCACAGTCTATCTCCCAATCCAGTTTTGTTTTTACATTTAAAGGAGCAATGAAACAGCTTTATTTTAACATGTCGATATTTACTATATACTGAAAGTTGTATTCTTTGCAGCTATTCAAGTTTAAGATGAAAAATTTAGATGTCACCTTAAAATTATGCAAGGGGTACCTATTTTTATGACCCTCATGTGGCTGTGCAAGCCAAGCTGTGTGACATCACTGATAGAGCCTAGGTAGCTGATAGGGCTTATGGGAAAGTCATCTCCATTCTCTACTGGGGAGGGCACATGCCTGTGCTCTTCACCATGGTGACAGGCACTGCATGTCCTTGTGTATAAGGACCTAAAAAGTCTCCCCCAAAGGGTCTCCCCCAAGGAGACTTTCTCCCACTCTGACGGCCACACCCTGACCCATTCTAACTCACGTGGACACAAAGGAACCACAGTTTGAAGTGACTCCTTTAGTTCCACCTGATGATTGGGTATGTGTACCAGACCAGGGCAATTTCCTTGTCTTTTAGAGGGCCCCAGAGGAAGTGAGGTTTGAGGAGCAGAGTCAGGTGGGAGCCATGGGAAGACTGTATCACATTTGATAACTTATGGTGAGCTCTGCGGCATCATCTCATTCAGTCAAGGACATGCAGCTGCCCCGGGTGGCCCTCCTCCAACTGCCATAATTCTGGACTTAAGCAGGCAGCTAGGACACACCTGCCTTGTCCCCTACCGGCATCTGATGGGGAAGACCTCCATGCTGACCAGTGGGGCCTGTGCCACATCATTGTATTTTCGTGATCACTCCTGCTTCTGAGGACAGTCACATTAGTCCTGATTGTGGGGGCCAAGATTGTGCTCCAAGTCTGTTACTCATTAGTGGGCCACCATGCTTGTCCTCAAGTAGTGCTCTCTTAGTGTCTGGATTCAAGAGGAAATGTCATCAGCATCTAAGAACAGGGACCCAAGCCACATTGGACTAGAACTGGAAGCTGAGAGACCAGCCAGGACTGAGCACACTCCCAGGCAGTCATCCACCTCTTTCTCTCCCGCCCCCACTTCCAGCTGCAGTTTCTTTTAGACCACAATGCCCTGAGTATGTGACTTTCTAGCCATGTGACATTCTAGTTGCTTTCAGTTTTCCAATTCTCAAGAAAAGAATATGATTTGCAAAGTTCATCTTTTTGAGCCAGACCAGAAGTCTGGACTGACTGCCTGTGGCCAGATGCTCACAGCGCTGTGGATGGAGGGGGAAGTGGAGTCGTGTGGTGTCCTGCAGGACTGTTGAGGGACGTTTCTCTGAGAAGGGGATGTGGGCAGAGCGGGCATCATTCCTTGTCCAGGGCTGTACAGGGGTAGAGCAGATGTGCTCTGCTTGGCATGGCGTAAGGAGTTTTGAGAATTCTATTTGCCCCTAAAATATCCTGCAGGCTCTGAAAGTAGTACCTGACTGGAATCCCCATTATTACTCACTGAAGGGCTAGTATATTAATATTCATTCATGGACTCCAGAGTCATTCAGCAGTTCTGAGGTTAGGATCAGGTCTGGGGCACTTTCCCTCTTTAGGTCTGTTGAAAACAAGTGAATGCTGAGTATTTATCAAAAGGAAAGGAAATCAGTATATTGAGGAGATACCTGCACCCCCATGTTTATTGCAGCACTATTCACAATAGCCAAGATATGGAATCAACCTAAATGTCCATCAACAGATGAATGGATAAAGAAAATGTGGTATATATATGCAGTGGAATACTATTCAGCCATAAAAAAGAATGAAATCTTATATTTATGGCAACATGAATGAGCTTAGAGGACATATCTTAAGTGAAATGAGTCAGGCACAGAACGATAAATACTGAATGTTCTCACTCATATGTAAGAGCTAAAAAACATTGACCTCAAAGATGAAGGGAGTAGAATTGTAGCTGTTAAAGGTTGAAAAGGGGAGTGGGGAGGGAAGGACAGGGAGAGGTTGGTTAATGGTTACAAAGTTACAGCTAGGTAGGAGGAATAAGTTTTAGTGTTATGTAGCACATGTAGAGTGAATATAGTTAACAATAACTTAGTGTATATTTTCAAAAAGCTAGAAGATTTTGCATGTTCACAGCACAAAGAAATGATAAATGTTAAGGGTGATGAAATTACTAATTTCCTTGATTTCATCATCACACATTGTATACATGTATCCAAATATCACTGTGTATCCCCAAAATATGTACAATAATTATACATCAACTAAAAATAAAAAAAATATAAATTATAGCGTGTAAGTAATGAATGATTTCCTCTTTAACCTGAGGTACCTAAAGGCTTTCCAAATATAACTGAAAATGCAGAGACAGAAATAATAAATTTGACTACATGAAAACAAAAACCAGAATGATTCTAATTACTTGTCACCTAAGAGGTGAACAGCTATGTTTTGCTAAAAATATTCATTCTTACAGGAGTGTTAAACACTTTGGTGAGGACAGGGTCTGCCCCGCAGCTTGTGGAGGCTGCAGCTGAGTGCGTGCGTCCCTAGATTTCCCTCTCCTCTTGTCCCTGGGCCCTCATGCCTCCACAGCTGCCAGGGCTGTGGCTGCAGAATGCACAGAGACTGTCACTGAGGGGCCAAGGCAGAGCCACACTCCCTGACCCTACAGTTCTTACCGGGTCTCATCCCTTGGGTCAGGTTTCTAGTTGTGTTGAACTGCAAAGAGAACAACAACCTTAGCTATTGTCAGTTCCAGCTGGCTTCTTATTAGCAAGCGAGAGGAGATGGTGACATCAGATACTGACTTCAGATAGAGATGGACTGCTGTCACTTGCTAGTTTGGAATAGAGCCTGCAGACCAGAAAGGCCTGGCTCTAAGGGAACAATGCATCCTTATTTGGTTTTTGTCCATACATCTCTTCATATCTCTTGAGACTCTAATACGGACCTTTTCTCTAATTGTGAGGGCACAGACACTTGCCATTCCGAGCATTTAGAAGGTAAAAATCAAACTTGTATGAGTGGGTGTAAGTGAAAATATTGAACTTTTGAAACCAGCCTTAGCTTACTAGCTGTGTGACCTTGGGTAAGTTCCTTATCCTCTCTGTGCCTCAGCTTCTTTGCCTATAAAATAGGGCTAATCATGGAACATATTTCCTGCAGGCTTTTATGAGGCTTCAGGAGTGAGTATTTGTAGTTACAACAGCGCCTGTTGCATAATGACTACCCTATTCATGTTTGTTAAATAAACACAAGAATTGTGATAACTACTGCTATAGTAGAAACAATGACTGTCTTATCTTTAAAGATTTAAATAGTGGGAAGCTGCCTACTTGGCTCTTGGTGTGTGCACTGATTTGTGAATCAGATTTGACGCCTGGGTTCTGAGAGCCTGGGACAAATAGGCTTCCGTCAGTGCTAAGCAGAGCTGAATAAGGCAGGGACTCAGGGGGCTTGGGTGGAGGGGTGGAGGGGTAGAGGGCTGGAGGAGGGGGAGGCACCCTGCTGGGTGGCAGCAGCTGAAGGCACCTTGTCTCATTTCACATTTCCCAAGGTGCAATTCGCCTCCGTCCCTCCTTTGACTCATTGGCGAAATGGGACGAGTAGAGGAGTAACACCTGACCCTGCGCGAGCTGTACACGCGCAGTCAAGTCTCTGAAGCCCACATAGGAGCCTGGTCTTGGCGATGACCTCTACAAATGAAAGCAATGTTATTATGAAGTTTTGTCTTCAAGAAGAATAATTACATCATGGCCATGTTTTTCCCGATTAGATGATGGCCAGCTGTCTCTTAAAAACAAAAGGGCTCTGCATTTACTGTAGGTCCCAGCTAATGTTTTCTCCAAATCTTGGCCATGTGTTTCCCACAGCCCCATCAGTGTGCCATGGAGGTAGAGATTGTCATAAAACAGGTGTTCCAAGGCTGGGAAGGAGAGGACTGGTAACATTTAGCCATCCGTGAGGGCGAGGGTGGAGCTCCTTCGCAGCAGCTTCTTTTCTGAGCCACAGGTGAGCTTGGGATTAGAGGAGTCCTTAAAGGTCAGCTTGTTTCTCCGTCAGAAGCTTGATGCCTTTCTTCTGCGAAACCACCAACACCACACTTAACCAGACTAGCTGAGTGTCTGCTGCCTAAAGGATAAAAAGCGTGCTAATACAGCTGCCACACGTCTAGAACCATGAACTAGTTGTTGCTGTAGTATCTTCAAGCTTGGAAAAGGCTCAGCTTGGGATAAGGTAAGGCCGGTTTAGCTATAAAGGTGAGACACTTGGTTTTGCCATTGTTGGTTAAATAGTGCTGCTTTTCTCTCTCTCTTTTTTTTTTTTTTTTTTTTTTGAGACAAAATTTCACTCTGTTGCCCAGTTGTGGGCCGTGGCGTCAGCCTAGCTCACAGCAACCTCAAACTCCTGGGCTCAAGCTATTTTCTTGCCTTAGTCTCCCAAGTAGCTGGGACTACAGGCAAACACCACCACGGCCAACTAATTTTTCTATTTTTAGTAGAGATGGGGGTCTCGCTCTTGCTCAGTCTGGTCTTGAACTCCTGAGCTCAAGCAATCCTCCCACCTCCCAGAGTGCCAGGATTACAGGCATGAGCCACCACGCCTGGCCTGGCGTTGGTGCTGCTTTTTGAATGAAGAACTCACAAGTGAACAGGAAGTGCTCAAGCTGCTAAGCATAACTATTGGAGTCGTGTGTCTGAGATGTAGGTGATTATCTTGCATGCTGAGAGACAGCATGGGGTGTTTGGGCTCTGACATTGCGTTAATGAATCATGAATACTTCATAGCAGCTTGGCAGACAGTAGGAAACAACGGTGGACTTTGGTGAACTTGGTTTTAAATTCCAGTTCAGCTATTTTTAATTATGCAAGCTATGAAGTTATGTAACTTCTTCCTGCATCAATTTCTTTTTTGTAACCTTGCCTCCACTCCTTCTAATGATTACATGATAACCCACTTACAAAATATTTCTTGTCCCCATCAATCTGGGTTCAGCTAGCTTAGGGATTTTAGTGTTCAAGGGACAAATACTTCTACCAGGAGTACAGGGATACTTCTATGTTGAAAGTACCACCTGGTCATTTGTGGCTTCTGGGGTCACTGCTAGGTCAATAGGCAAAAATGAATAACAACAAAAACTATGGTTGGCTGGAGTAATTGAAGAAACTCTGAAGGGAGAGTTAGGGGTCACTGTTCCTCAAGGAGGGTGCAGAGAAATGCGGATGGAAGGTTTCAGGGCTTGCCCTGGCGTCTGTCCGTGGACTGCTGTGCCTGTGCCCATAGTAAAGGTTCCCAGACAGCTCCTGCAACACTCCCCAGCCTGTACTGCCCGGGGCTCAGCCCCACTGGGAGTGGGGGTTCACGCTACTGTTCCAGGTAAACAGCCCTGGACGGCTGTGGAGCCGTCGAAGGAAAAGGGCAATGAGTAAGTGAATAAGTTAAACAGTTACTGATTTACTAACTCTCACCTTCAAGTCCACCCTTCGTTGCCTTGATGATGGAGCTAGGCTGTTAACATTCCTTTGCCATCTGGCACAGTGTTAAACTTTGTCAGTAGAGGGTGCTGGAGGGACGTTGCAGGAGGAAAGGGCCTCTCTTCCTGTTTTTAGTGTGCACCTATTTCTGCTTGCTCCATGGTCGCCAGCAGCAAATACGTGGGACACTAGGTGGCATTTACTCTTTAGCAAGTTTTATTGCCAGTCCAGCCTGTGTGGTTGCCCGCAGCACCTGGTGGGAGGCTTCCTGGCCACCAACCTGCCTCAGCTCCCTGAATTGGGACCAGCTCCCACCCACTTCTCAAAGGAGGTCTGAATCCCAACCTTCCAAGTTTGACCCTTCCAAGTTTGTTCCTTCCTCGGCTACTCTTCTCAGTCCTCGAGTATTCTGTATCTATTACTATATACTCCCTATAAGTAGTTCTTCGTGCTAAACCTATTTTCAAACTGCTAGGGAGTTTCTGTCTCCTGCCTGGCCCCTGGCTGGTTCAGAATTGGTATAGGGTGTTGTCCCACAAGACAGACCCTCCCAAGAGCACATACATGGTTTTTGGAGGATTCGTTTGGGTTTAAGTGTAGGACTCAGCTGCTTGCCAATGGGAACTGGGATGCAAGTAATCTATGGCATACAGTGGTGTCACAATTAATCAAGCTGTCACCTGTGGATAATTGTCATGAAATGTCAAGGGAAGTGAACTCCTTGAAATCCTAAGCAATTGCTTGACTTGACTGTTACAGCACTAATGACAGTGACATGGGCTGTGATGTGGGGTGGATCTTCCTGAGTTTACTAGATTATTTATGGAAGGAAAATGACAGGTGTTTGTCCTTTAACTCTCAGCTCAAGTCATGGTCTGAAAACCAGAGATCTTCTATTTCAGCGCTAGAAGAATTGTTTATTTCCTATGGCCACAGAGCTGCTCCTGCTGAAAATACGATACAAAATTTAATGGTGTGGGTTGTTGAATCATGATTGTTAAATTCTCACCGTTGCCAAGTATCTCATGTTAAAGTTTAGGACATTGACAGGATCAGAATAGCATCCTGAAACTTGGAATATCTGATTGGATTCTGGTAAAACTGACAATCTTGAAACTCCAAGTCACTGTGAGCTTCCTTGGCAGTGGAAGTCCCTTGCCCTCTAATATCTGAAGAGTCTATTCGCCTTTTGCTTGAAAACCTTGTCATCACCTCTCTTGGGGCATGCCTTGAAAGGGGATGTTTACAGTCTTTAAGACCCACCACAACTCTCGTTTTCTAATATTTTTTAGCAAGTTGAACCCTGAGCCCTGTAACTAGGGTCAGTTCTCAGCATGCTGCAGGGACTGGTGTATACTACAATCCAGGAAGAAGTAACTCACGCACTAATGGAATTGCAGGCCTTTGCTAATATATCAGGAGAAACCTGGAAAATAAGTATGGGAGTGCATTCTAAGGGTGTGGACCTACTGTGGTTATGGATTTTCTCTACCTTGTATTTTTACAAGGCTTTTTGCTTTATGTAATTCGAAGTTTTGGGAAAAAAGCATTAATTCTTTGTGATGATTATGACTTTCATGGATTGTGATTTTTTAAATAATAAAAATATCCCTCTTTGTTTCCTCTTGGTAATAGCAGACAAAATAGAGTTCAAGCAGCTATTGATACTATTGCACTCATCTGCTAGGTAGCATTTTTTATGTTATTTTATCCATTTGACTTTAATGTGTTATTTTAGGGGTATCTATTGTAAATAGCCCAGAGCCGTGCTTCCCTTTATGTAATACTTCTGTTGCACTCACTGACATGTTAGATTGACAAGCCATGTTTTACCATGTTTATTGTTTTCTTTTTTTTCCTTTCCTGTTGTTATTCATTTGTTTGCTTTTATCCTTGTTTCTATTTTTTTTACTCTAGTGGTTCAGAAACAATAAATTTTTTACATGTATCTAAACATTTTTTATCCTCTAAAGTTAATCAGAAATGTATAGCTTCCTCTTGCATGAAATAACTAACGTTTGCATGCTTTCAGTTTTTTTCTTGCATTTCATCTATGTCTTATGTTAAAATAATCTCAGATACAGTTATAGTGTATGGTGGTGGGTGCCTGTAGTACCAGCTGCTTGGGAAGCTGAGGCTGAAGGATCTCTTGAGACCACAAGTTCTAGGCTGCAGTGAGCTATGATTGTGCCACTGCACTTCAGCCTGGGCGACAGAATGAGACCCCGTCTCGTACATAAAAAAAATAAAAGATCATCTCAGTTCTGGGGCTATTTTTTTCTGTAATAAAGAATTCTTAGAAGATCTATTACTGTCTTCTTGATTGTCATTGGTTTTTTTTGTATTCCACACCTTCCTTTTGGATTTATTTTTCTCTTTGGCAAGAGAACATCCTGTAACAATATTTCAGAAGGTATCTGTGGATGCTGCAATTCAGGTCCTTGCATGTCTGTGTTTTCCTTCTCTCATTTGAATGCTACTTTGGCTGCTCGGTCCATCATTAACTGAGATTTAGGTTAAAATCTCTCCTTATGAATGCAGGTTTTTATATTTCTCTTTATAAATGTGTCAATTTTGCTTTCTATGTTGAAGCCATTTTCTTAGGCATAAATAAAGAATTTTCTAGCATTTTGGCAAGTTGAACTTTTTAAAAAAATCATTGAGATAATCCTCTTTTTCTGGTAATGCCTTTTGTTTAAAAATCTTTTTTGATATTTATAGAGCCACCCCAGCTTTCTTTTTGTAACCTTGTTTTTGAAATTTTTTAGTATCCTTCAGCTTCAATGTGGCTCTTACAAATAAACTTCATATAATTGGATTTTTTAATAACAAACTTTGCCCTTTAAGTAGATAAATGTTTCAGTTACTTTTTATTTTTCATAAAAAGTTAAATATATTTTGAAAAATTTTGAATCTCTAGAAAATTTGCATGAATAAGCACCAATTAGATTCACCAATTAACATTTTGCCATATTCTCTATAAATGTGTGTATACAAATGCCTACATAAAATTCATAAATATGTGTATATATACATATATATACTTTTATGAACTGTATGAGAGTCAACTCTTTATCTCTCAGGAACATGCACATTCTCTTACTGCAATATAATTATCCACTCTAAAATTTTAAGATTGACACAATATTATCATCTAATATACAGGCCATATTCAGATTTCCCTAATTATTCCAATAAGGTCTTTTATTAAATATTCCCCCCTACCCAGGATCCAACCAAAGGTCATGAACTGCATTTAATTTTCATTTGCTCTTAGTCTTCTGTGATGTCCCATAATGTAAGACAGGTTCCCAGACTTTTTTTTCCTTTTCTTTTTGCTTTTTAGTTTTTCATGGCATTTATTCTTCTTTTTCTTTCTTTTTTGTTTAAAGAATTCAACTCAGTTGTTTTCCTGGATGTCTCTGTGTGGATTTATCTGACTCTTTCCCCTTTCATGATCAGGTCTGGGCAACCATTTCTGGCAGGAATACTGTCAATACACAAATAAATGATGTTGTGTTCTTATCAGTGTGGTATTAATATGTTTGGGGTGCATGATACCATTGGCACCACTGTTAAGGTGGGTGTGCTTGTCAGATTTCTCCATGTTCTGCTTCCCAACAATCTCTTACTCAGTATTTTATTCTTTGGTGATTTTTTTATTTTTTATTTTTTTTACTGGCTACAAAAGACTCTGTTTCTACCATTGCTTCTAAACACTTATTAGTTGGCATTCTATGCTAAGAAAGAGCTTTCTCTTCTCTTTCCTTTGCCTCATCCTTTTTAAAAGAAATTATTATTAGCATGGATTCATGAATTATTTTGTTTATTCAGTATTACAATCCACTCCCGTCACTATTCATTTTAAAGTTTAAATTTTCCTAGATTTGGCCCTTGAGAGCTCTTTCAGGCCCCTGTGTCAAGGGATCCTGTGTCCTCTTGACAGCACCCACCAGTTTTTGAGCACGTCTTTACTCTCTGGTGTGAGGTCTTCCTCTTGACTTTCTCTGACTCAGGAAAAGAGCCCTGTGATCAGTTCATTTCTCCTTTGTAGTGGGGAATGGTGTTTAGCAACTAAAATCCAGACTCCAAGTGTGTTCCTTGGTATAGAGATTTAATTGCTTCTAGGTCCTAGTTTTTCTGTGGGAAATCATGAATCTTGAGTTTATCCTGACAATACCTCCGATTCCATTGCAACACTACATTTCCTGCTCACACTGGATATTTGTACCTCGCTTCTCCCACAGTGAGAATCTAGGTTCCTAACAATATGTTGCTTGGTCCTGCCATAAATTGAAAATATTTCATAATTGCTTCACCAACAACAAACTTACTAAGCCAAGTTTAAGATTTCTTTGCAATTTTCTTTTGTCCTTAGACCTGTATTCTACTGAGGGCGTATTATCAGACTACTGTGTTCAGAAGTTATTTAGATTACTACTTTTCCTTCTGCGTGATATATAGCTTGGTTCTTTTGTACCTGTTTGTTTTCGATTGTAGGGTTTTCCCCATTCTTTTTTTTTTTTATCCCCATTCTTGTTTTCTATTTATTTTTGAAGACAT
This sequence comes from Mirza zaza, assembly GCA_008750895.1. Classification (NCBI taxonomy): domain Eukaryota; kingdom Metazoa; phylum Chordata; class Mammalia; order Primates; family Cheirogaleidae; genus Mirza; species Mirza zaza. Next base: position 40,221 of record VSMD01077379.1, on the reverse strand, counting down.
AAAACATTGTTCAAAACTTAAAACTACACAAGAAGGTATACTCAGAAGTCTCAGTCCATTTCCTATCTCTTTTCCCCCATGGATACCAACTTCTTCCACTCCTAGGTAGCTAATTTTATTTCATTCATACTTTCTGTTTTATTTTGCAAAAATAAGCCTGTTATCTCCCTGTTTCTTCTTACACAAAAAATGGTGTACATTCTTTTGCATCTTTTTCATTTAAAAATATAGTCTGAGAGCCACCCTTTATCAGCTCATAGAAATCTTCCTCATTTTGTTGTTTTAATTAGATTGTCATCACTCTCTGATTTGGGTTTAAATCTAACATCTTATTTTCCGTTTTGTGCTTATCCTGTTTTGTTGCACTCTTTCTGCTTTCTTGCATTTTTCAATGTTTTAATAATTTTATTTTTTCTCCACTAGTTTAGACAGTCTATTCTTTTTCCGTTCCTCTTAGATGCTATCCTAGAATTTACAGCATATATCAAAGTTTAAAGTTAATTGGTAACTTTACCATCCTGGAAAATGCTGTGACCTTGAAATATTTTAACTCTACACATCCCTCTATCAATTTATATGCTATTGTCATGTATTTATTTCTATTTTTCAAACCCACCAATTTTATGCATTCAATCTGTAGATGAACACACAAATCCTTCTCACATCTTTTATCTTTCACTTTGAGTCATTTCTATTAATACTTTGGCCTGAGGGGCATCTGTTAACTTTTCCTTCATTTGAATGGAAAAACTCTGTTTATGTGTGTCTGAAAATATCTTCATTTCACCATTGTTCTAGAAATATTTTTACTGGGAAAAGAATTCTAGGTTGACAATTATCTTCACCCTACTAAAAAGATCATTCCACCATTATCTGTCTTGTTGCTGTCAATCTGACACTCTTTTGAAGAAAATCTGTTGATTTTTTTTCATGGACTTCATTTAGGAGCGTCCTTCTTGTCTTTGGTTTACAGCAGTTTGACTACACTGTATCTAGGCATAGGCTTATTTTCATTTATTCTGATTGAAATTCATTGAGCTTCTTGAATCTGGATTAGTTATGAAAAATTCTCAGCTATTGTCTCTTATTATTTAATAATGACAGTCTCACTGTGTTGCCCAGGCTAGAATGCCGTAGTGTCAGCCTAGTTCACAACAACCTCAAACTCCTGGGCTCAAGTGATCCTCCTGCCTCAGCCTCCCGAGTAGCTGGGACTACGGGTCTCACCACTATCCCTGGCTAATTTTTCTAGTGTTAGTAATGAGGGGCCTTCTGAGTAGGTGGGAGTACAGGCGTGCACGGCATGACCCCCTGCTAATTTTTCTATTTGCAGTATATACAGGGTCTCGCTCTTGCTCAGGCTGGTCTCGAACTCCTGGCCTCAAGCAATCCTCTTGCCTTGGCCTCCTAGAGTGCTAGGATTACAGGCGTGAGCACCAGGCCTGCTATTGTCTCTTTAGATCTGGTCTGTGTCCCACGCTCTTCTTCCAGGACCCCAGTTGAATGCCTTAGACCTTACCTCTGTGCCTTGTGCTTCTTACAGGCTCTTCTGCATTTTCTGTTTGTCTCTTGAGGCTACATTCTTGGACAACTTCTTTTGTACCTTACCCCCCGCCTTGCTCCAGTTCTTGAATGTGCTTGATCTGCTATTAACTTATTCACCGAGTTTTTTTTTTTTTAATTTAACCTTTTTATGGAGTGATAGCACCTCCTCCACAGACCAGCCTCACCGTGGCCTCTCTGTCCAGTCCTAGCCTGGCTGACGAGGAGCAATCCTCACCCAGTCCATGTGGCCAGGTCTCCTTAAAGTCGAGCTTTTAACTTTGGTTATGACATTTTTCTAATTCTAGAAATTCTATTTGGTTCTTTCTCATTCGCTAGATCACTTTGTAATAGTTTCATGTTCGCTGCAGATGTTTTCATGCATGTATTTCATATTTCTTTAAACAATGAAGTTTTCTTATAGTCAGTGAAAATCTGGGGTGTACGTGCATGTACATACGTGTGTGTGCACACCTGATAACATTCTTTCCCCTCATGGTGATTTATTTTTAATGTGCGTATCATTGATTATTGACTATTGCCTTGGAAATATCTCTAGGAACAAGTGGATAATTAGAACAAAGTTCCAGTCCTTCAGAGAGTACCTGAGTTTGCTTCTGCTAGGCACCTGAGGGCAAATCCAGTCCTGGGCCGCCCTAATCCTAGTTCAAGGCTTCAGTTCTGGGACCACCTAGGATGTGAGATGTCACAGGAGGCCTGGGTTCCTCTGCTTCATCCTCACCTTCAGGCCCCAGCTTATTGAGGGGAGAGTCTCCCATTAGACTCGTACCTTGTGTGGGTCGGGGCTTTGATACATGTCCCTCTTCCAGCCAGAAGTCCTTCACATGCACGTTCAAGTCTGGTGGGAGCAACAAATCCCCTCCAGACAAAAGTAGCTTCTATGCTTATTTACCTCTGAGTTCATTTTGTTCTGGTAACTTCTATCATAGCTATGTTGTTAGTTCCTGTTACATTTAAGAAAGGGATGCATTTCTTTTTTTTAACATTTAACCAGATATTCAAGGTTTGTTTTTGCTTTGTTTTCAAGAGACCATGTCCATATCCTAGCCCATTATTACAGATAATCTTGAGTCTTACAGTTTCCTCTGACAATTTATTTCTGCTGGCTTTCTGACTTTGGAGGTTTGGTATTCTTCAATTTTGGGGCTGCTAGAGAGAATGAAGCTATTTTGTGCCAGGTTCTATCATGAGTGCTTTTTAATTAGCCCATACAACAATCCTGGGACATGGTAGAGTTGGTGGTGGCTGTCATTTTTGCCATTTTATATAAGACGAAAATGAGGTTAAGTAACTTTACCAAGGTCATAAAATTAGCAGGTGGCCAAGCCACAGATTCAAGTCTAGGTCTGATATCACAGCCAGGACTCTTAACCCCTGCATCCCAGGAATCCCCATTTACAGAGATGATGCAATCACGTGGAACTCAATTTTGACTCAATATGCACAGCAATAATAATTTTGACTCAGTGTACACTAATGATATAATTATGGCATTGCAAGTCCAAGCCATGATTCCAACCAATTTTTACCTTGTGCCTGTGTGTACACAGATCTACACTTCTCGCCTTGACACCACCAACATAGACACTTGCAAATCCTCAACCAGGGCAATACAACTTCCAGTTTTCTTTTCCTTCTGTTTTTCTTTCTTTCTAGACAGCACAGAAGGCAACTGGCTCCTTTACTAAGTGTGCCATCGTGTTGCAATCTTGGGTTAACTAATCCATTTCTTAAAATATTAAAAGCTATTAAGGATATAAATTTTCTTTTATGGCTTCGGCCATTCCTATATGCAATCATACATTGTGGTGGTTAAGGTTGTTGGCTTTAGAGCCAGGCTGCCTGGGTTCAAATTCTGACCCTGCCACTTACTAGTTATATGACTTTGGGAAAATTAGTTGACCTCTATGTGCCTTCGTTTCTTCACTTGAAAGATGAAGAAACAGCATCTACCTCATGGTGGTGTTCTGAGGATTAAAAGAGGATTTAATATAAAGTAATTAAAACAGTGTTTGACACACAGGAAACATGCTTATTCTTAGTAATATTTTCATTGTTTATTTTTGAAAAGTCTCTAACTTCAGGATTTTTTCCCCTGAATCAAGAATTTTTTGTTAAAATTTCTGAGTGGTTAGTATATGTATATTTTTGTTTTCACTTAATTCCAGTTTGATTGCATGTTTTAAGCAGAACATAACTAAATTTTTAAAACTATGAGTCTTAACAGGATTTCAGTCATCTAATACCTAAACAAATTTTGTCCCAGAAACACTTGAAAATGTCTATTTTCTAAAGAATTGAAAGTTACTTGTGTACATACAGATCTCTGTTAAATCATCCTTGTTAATGTTAATTTTCTAATACTCTACCCTTTTAGTCTACTAGATCTGAAAATCAGAAATTCTTTACAATATCTCTAGATACATGAAATTTTTGGATTTAGGTATTTTTTTAAATCACACTTTGTAGTTAGTGGATTTTTCTGATCTCTGCTGAGGAGAATATTTTCTATTTAATTATCCCTGCTCCTGTCTTGCATTACTGTTTTCTCAGGATGTCTGAAAGTCAAATTTTGGTTTAAGATGAGGACGCTCTGTCTAGGAGTTGGAGGAGCCATGATGGAGGGAGCAAGTTGCTCTCCCTGTCACTGGATGGGCATCAGCAGACACAGGGACCGTCATGTCGAGATACTGGAGTGAGGAGGTGGTAGAAACTGACACTATCAAGCTTGCTGTTGCATACTTTTAAACCATAACATTCCTTTGGCTTCAAATAACACAACTTTCCTCCACCTCCTGGCAGCCCAAGGAGGAAGCCCAAAGAACCAACCCAAAGTCAGATTGTGGATGAAGAGGTAAGAACACTCTCCCAAGCAGTGTTGGCCAGATGCAGCTGCTGTCTCACGGGGCAGCTCTTCAGAGGTGGTGTTCCATGGCACTGCAGACATGGCGCCTGCTTATTCTCAGCCTTTCCTGAGAAATTTTCCTCTCCACCCTCTACCTATGAAAGTTGCTAGGCAGCAAGGAGATAAAAGTGTTAGAGAATGTGACAGTTTTCTTGCAACTCTTTGTCTGTTTCTACCTACACAGAGCAAAGCAGCTTTCCTGTGGGGATTTCTCTTCAAAAGCAAAGCACTCCTGTCTTTGCTCCTTTGCCTACATTATTAGTAGTAATGGAACCACCTGGTTTTCTGAGGCTACAAAATCAAGGGAGCACAACCTCCACATTTAACTGCCTGTGCTGCAACTCCTGCCTTGAATGCCTTCCCCTGCCATCGAAGGACTTTGAAGGTTTCTCAGTGCAGGTTTGGTGCCGCACTAGTGGAGGGAGTGGATTTGCTGCCAGACGTTCTCTCATGCAGCTATTACCTTCATTCCCACACGGGCACTATTCTTTGTATGACTATGGCAGCTTTGGTCCACCATCAGCTGGATTTGTGTTTTGAACTGCTGATCCAGTAGTGGGGATAGGTTTGTTCTTACTACTCTTTATCTGGCAATCACTTGAGTGTATTTGAAAAGCAACTAGCCAGTTTAAAAGGCAAAATCTTAGCAGGGTTTGACTCTCCTTTTTCCTTGCCAAAATCTTACCTTTTTCAAGACACATTTAAATACCACTTCTGTTTTTATCCTTTATCTTAATGTTCCATTACACTATGCTATGAATTTCAAGGAACTCATCACAAACTGCATTTGTAGCTATTAATGAGCATGTTTTATTTTACTTGTTTTTTTGTATGTACTTTGGGGAAACAAACTGAATGCTTTTTATAAAGTAGTTACTTAATAGTAGTTGTATAAGTGAGTAATTGAACTGAAGGGTTGGTTAGCAATGTGCTGATACCATATGAGCTAACCAGCTACTAGACAAAGTAGTATATTTTCATTAGTTTTTTTTTTTTTTTTTAGAGATTGTGTATGTATGTAGAAAACTTTATTTTGTTTTAAAACATGATATGGAGAGTCTTTCCTTTGCGTCTGAGGGCTGAGAGTAAGTACCAGCAACATTCACCTCTACAACTCTCTGTTTTCTATTTCCCATGGCTTAACTTGGGACTGTGATGGACTATTTTTCTGTTAGGTTGCAAATACCTACCGACAGTGTCTAATCATCACATACAGACCCAAGGGTCATTCTGTTGCTTTGATCATTAATGTCAGCCATTTTATATTTCTAGTTTAACTCTGTCAGAGGCCATAGATGCCAGCACCATATAACCCTCCAGAATAACAGATGATCACATGATCAAATTAATTAATAGACTTTACTTTCACTTACAATCACTTCTGCTACTATCATATGGAATGAAAGGGTTTTCTATCTTTAGACAGTGACTTGGGAACCTTGACCAGGTCTCCCTATTGGTCAATTATTCAATCAGAATTTTTTCTGAGACAGGGTCTTGTCTGTAACCCAGGCTGGAGTGCAGTGGCACCATCATAGCTCACTGTAACCTCTGAGTCCTAGGCTCAAGGGATCCTCTTGCCTTAGCCTCCCAAGTAGCTGGGACTACAGGTACGTGCCTCTTGGCTAATTTTTTTTTTTTTGGTAGAGACAGGCTGGTCTCAAACTCCTGCCTTCAAGTGATCCTTCTGCCTTAGCCTCCCAAAATGCTGTGATTACAGGCATAGGCCACAACCAGAATTTTTGAACATGATCTATATGCCTTGAACTGCTATATACACTATGAAATGGATATACAGAAGAAGTAGGTTCCCCTGAAAGAATGTCCAATCCAGTTGATTAGGCAACATATATGAAATGCTCAGTGAATGAAATGGTGGTACATTAATCAACATCGTCAACTACTATGAACAAACTCTTTATCAGTGTTCTGTTATCCCCCTAGTTTTATTGAGATACAATTGACAAAAATTATATATACAGTGCTCAATATGATGTTTTGATCTATGTGAAATAATTAAATCAAGCCAATTAACTTCCATCACCTCATATGCTTATCACTTTTTTGTGGTGAGAAATTTAAAATCTACTCTCAGTGATTTTCAAGTGTATAATATAATTAACTATAGTCAGTATGCTGTACAATAGATCTCTGGAAGTTATTTGTCCTGTGTAACTGAAACTTTGTATTTTTTGACTAATGCCTGCATTTTCCTCACCCAGCCCTGGCAACCACCATTCCACTCTCTGTTTCTATGAGTTAAACTTTTTTAGATTCCACATATAGTGAGATCATTTGGTATTTGTCTTTCTGTGCCTAGCTTATTTCACTTAGCATAATGGCCATCCATGTCCATCCACATCATTGCAAATGACAGGATTTCCTCCTTTTTTAAGGCTGAATAGTATTTCATTGTGCATATCTACCACATTTTTTTTCAACCATTCATCTAATGATGGACACCTGAATTGCCTTTGTATCTTGGCTGTTGTGAATAATGTGATGAGTGTGGGAGTGCAGAAATCTCTTTGACTTACTGATTTCATTTTCTTTGGGTGTCTACCCAGAGTGGGATGGCTAGATCACATGGTAGTTCTATTTTTAATTTTTTGAGAAACCTTCATACTGTTTTCCATTTGACTGTCCTAATTTACATTTCTGCCAACAGTGTATGAGGATTCCCATTTCTCGGTGTCATTGCCAACACTTATCTTTTCTCTTTTCGACAGTAGCCATTCTAACAGGTGTGAGGTAATACCTTATTGTGGTTTTAATTTGCATTTCCCTGATGCCTAGTGGTGTTGAGCATTTTTTCGTATACCTGTTAGCCATTTGTATGTCTTCTTTTGAGAAATGTCTATTCAGGTTCCTTGACCAGTTTTTAATTGGGTTATTTTCTTGCTATTGAGTTACATGAGTTCCTTGTATATTTATATTAACCCTTTATATGGTGGTTTGCAATTATTTTCTCTCAGTTTGTAGGTTGTCTCTTTGTCAATTGTTTCCTTTGCTATGCAAAAGCTTTTTAGTGTGATACAGTCCATTTGTCTACTTTTGCTTTTGTTGCCTGTACTTTTGGCAACCAAAAAGTTATTGCCTCTAGACTAATGTCAAGATGCTTTTTCCCTATGGTTTTGTCTAGTAGTTTTATAGTTTCAGGTCTCACATTTAAGTCTATAATCTATTTTGAGTTGGTTTTTTATATTGTGTGAGATAAAGGTCTAATTTTATTCTTCTACATGTGGATATCCAGTTTTTCCAGCGCCATTTATTTGAAGAGATTCTCCTTTCTCCAGTGTGTATTCTTGGCACCTTTGTTGCAAATCAACTGACTTTAAATGAATGGATTTATTTCTAGGCTCTGTCTTCTGTTCCACTGGCCTATATGTCTGTTTTTATGCTGATACTATGATATTTTGATTATTATAGCTTTATAGTATATTTTGAAGTCAGGTAGTGTGATTCCTCCAGCTTTGTTCTTTTTGCCGAAGATTGCTTTGGCTATTTGGAGTCTTTTGTGGTTCCTATGAATTCTAAGACTGTTTTTCTATTTCTGTAAAAATGTTGTTGGTATTTTGATAGCGATTGCATTGACTCTAAAGATCACTTTGGGCAGTATACACATTTTACAAATACTAACTCTTCTAATGCATGAACATGGGATATCTCCCCATTTACTTGTGTCTTCAATTCCTTTCATCAATGTTTATGGTTAGTGTACACATCTTTCACCACCTTTGTTAAATTTATTCCTAAGTATTTTAATTTTTGTAGCTATTGTAAATGGAATTGTTTTCTTGGTTTCTTTCTCACATAGTTTATGTATAGAAATGCTACCAATTTTTATAATTTGATTTTGTCTCCTACAACTTGCCTGAACTTGTTGTTAGTTTTAACAGTTTCCTGGTGAAGTCTGGCTTTTTACAAATAAGATGATGTAATCTTCAAACACACAATTTTACTTCTTTTCAAATCAGATGCCTTTTTTCCCTCTTTCTTGTCTAATTGCTCTGGCTAGGACTCCCAGTCCTGTACTGAACAAAAGTGAGAGTAGGCATCCTTGTCTTGTTCCTGATCTTAGAGGAAACTTTCAGCTTTTCACCATTGAGTATAATGCTAGTTATGGACTTACCATATTTGGCTTTTATTGCTTGAGGTGCCTTCCTGCTGTACTTAATTTGTTGGGAGCTTTTTACCAAGAAAGGATGTTGAATTTTGTCGAATGCTTTTTCTGCATCTATTAAGATGATTGTATGATTTTTTAGGTCATTCTGTTAATATGGCGAAACAAGTTTATTGATTCGCCCATGTTGAGCCATCCTTGCATCCCTGGGATAAATCCTACTAATCATGGTGTATGAGCCTTTTAATGTGCTGTTGAATTTGGTTTGCTAATATTTTATTGAGAGTTTTTACATCTATGCTCATTAGAGATACTGGGCTGTAGTTTTCTTATAATGTCCTTGTTTGGCTTTCATATCAGGGTAATGATAGCCTCATAAAATATGTTTGGAAGGGTTCTCTCCTCTTCAGTTCTTTGAAATAGTTGAAAGAGTTTGAGAAGGGATTGGTATTAACCATTCTTTGAATGTTTGGTGGAATTCAGCAGTGAAGCCATCAGGTCCTGAGCTTGCTTTGTTGAGACCCTTGTCATTACTGGTTCAGTCTCCTTACTCATCATTGGTCTGTTCACATTTTCCATTTCTTCATGATTCAGCCTTGGTAGGTTATATGTTTCTATAAACTTATCTATTTCTTTAAGGTTCTCTAGTTTATTGATGTATGATGTTCAGAGTAGTTTCTCATGATTCTTTGTATCTTATGATTCTTTGACTTGTAATGTCTCCTTTTTAATTTATAAGTTTATTTGAGGCTTCCCTTTTGTTACTTAGTCTAGCTAAAGGTTTATCAGGTTTTTTTCTCTTTGAGAAGCCAATTCTTAGTTTTATTGACCTTTTCTGTTGTTTTTAAAATCTCTATTTCATTTATTTCTGTCCTGACCTTTTTATTATGTTGATTTTGGCCTCAGTTTGTTCTTTTGCTAGTGCCTTGAGGTGTAAAGTTAGGTTGTTTGTTTGAGGTCTCTTTTTTAATGTAGGTGTTTTTTATTATTATAAACTTCCCAATTAGAACTGCTCTTGTTGTATCCCGTAAGTTGTGGTATAGTGTGTTTCCATTTATCTCAAGATATTTTCTGATTTCTCTTTTAATTTCTTCTTTGACCCATTGGTTTAATTTCCAAATATTTGTGATATTTGCAATTTCTTCCTGTTATTGATTTCTGCTTTCGTACCATTGTGGTTGGAAAAGATACTTGATATGACTTCAGTCATCTTGAATTTGTTAAGTCTTGTCTTGTGGCCAAACATATGATCTATCCTGGGTAATGTTCTCTGTGTTCTTGAAAAGAATGTATATTTTGCTGCTGTTGGAGGAAATATTCTGCATATGTCTGTTAGGTCCATTTGGTCTATAATATTCATGTCCATTGTTTTCTTTTAAATTTTTTTTTTAAATCTCAAAGTATTAGGGGGTACAAATGCTTTTGTTACATAGATAGCTTTTATGATGCTTTAGTAGGGACTATAAGTGTGCCCACCACCCAAATAGTATTCATTGTACTTATTAGGTCAATTTTACCCCTCTCCACTTCCACCCTCCTCCTTCTTGATTTTCAGTGATTTTTTACTACTTTCTTCACCCATGTGTGTCCATCAATTAGTTCAAAATTATTAGAGTACTGTAGTGTTTGTTTTCCCATTCTTGAGATACTTCACTTAGGAGAATGGTCTCCAGTTTCAGGCAAATTGCTGCAAAAGACATTAATTGATTACTTTTTATGGCTGAGTAGTATTCATGATTTGTATACACATACCACATTTTGTCAATTCATGAATGGATTAACAAAATGTGGTATATGTATATAATTCTTGCATTTGGTATCCTGCAACATTAATTTGGTTATTCTAACAGTTTTTTTTTTTTTTTGTAGCATCTTCAGTGTTTTTTACACATAAGATCATGTCATTTGTGACTAAAGATAATTTTACTTTCCAATTGGGATGCCTTTTATTTCTTGCCTGATTACTCTGGGTGCAACTTCAAATATTATGTTAAATAGAAAAAGCAAGGATAGGGATCCTTTCTTTGCTCCTGATCTTAAAGAAAAAGCTTTCAATCTTTCATCATTAAGTATGATGTTAGCTGTGGCTTTTTCATATGTGGCTGTTTTTATGTTGAGGTAGTTTCCTTCTAAGTTTGGTAAGTGTTTTTTAATCTCTTGAAAGGGTGTTGAATCTTGTCAAATTCTTCTTCTGTATCAATTGACATGATGCCATGTTTTTTGTCCCTCATTCCATTAGGGTGGAATAGTACATGGATTTTCACTTATTGAATAATCTTTGCATTTCATAAATGAATTCCACTTGGTCATGATGTATACTTTTAATATGCTATTCAATTCAGTTTATAGTATTTACTAGGTTACTATACTTGTCCATGTATTTACCTTTATCAGAGAACCTTATATTTTCATTTGGCTTCATGTTTCTGTCTAATGTCTTTAATTTTAACTTGGAGCACTCACTTTAACAATTCTTGTAGGGTAGGTCTACAAGAAAGTAGACAAGTGGTAATGAACTTCCTCAGCTTTTGTTCATCTGAGAAAGTCTTAATTTCTCCAGTTTTGAAGGACAGTTTTGTTGGATATAGTATTCTTTGTTGATAGTTTTTTTTTTTCTTTCAACACTTTGCACATATTCCATTTCCTTCTGGTCTGCAAAGTTTGTGCTGAGAAATCCACTGATACTCTGTGGAAGCTCCCTTGTAAATGATGAATTGGCTTTTCTCTTGGTGCTTTCAAGATTCTTTCTTTCATTTTAGGTAGTTTTATCATAATGTATCTTGTGCCATTCTCTTCATATTATCCTAGTTGGAGTTCATTAAGCTTCCTGGCTTTGTATTTCCTTTTCTTTCATCAGACTTGGGAAGTTTTTAGCCATTATTTATTCAAGTAAGCTCTATGCTAAACTCTTTTCTTTTCTGGTGTTTTCATAATGCATATATTGACCTGTTTGGTCCCTTAAGCTCTCTACTTTTCTTAATTGTTCTTTTTGTTCCTCTGATTTGATTTCAAATTACCTACTTTCAAGTTCACTCATTCTTTATTTTGCCTGATCAAATCTGCTGTTAAACCCCTCTAGTGAATTTTTCAGTTTAGTTATTCTATTTTTCAGCTCCAGAATGTTTATTTGGTTCATTTCTCTGTTGATATTCTCATTTTGTTCATGAATCATTTTCTTGATTTTTGTTTAGTTATCTGTGTTTACTTTTAGCTCATTGGGAGATCTTTATGACAGTTTTAAGTTCTGTTAGGCAGCTCATAGATCTTCATTTCTTTAGAGTCAATTTCTGCAGTTTTGTTTTGATCCTTTGGGCCATGTTTCCTAGTTTCTTTGCATAACTTATGATCTTTTGCTGGCATATGGGCCTCTGGAAAAACAACCTTCTCTCCAAGTCTTTACATGCTGGTTTCATGCAGAGAAAGACCTTCACTAACCGACCCTGGGGAAGGTTCTAGGAGGAACTGTCAAACTATTTCTGATCTCTTGTTCCCTCTGGTGTAAGACTGTAGAACTGCAGCTCTAACATGCACTAGAGCTTGCCTGTTTTCAATGACTTCCAAACTCTGCTGCTGGTCCCTAAGTGCTCTGAGTCTGGCCAGCCAGAAATGGGTCCCTCTGGCAGCCTCTAGACAAGCTAGAATGATAGACACACAGTCCATTCTTTTCTGTCCTGAGGGGGAAGGCCTAGTATGGGAAGCTGCTTCCCAGTGGCACACACTGTATTGCATAGGCATAGGGGCACAGATGGGTATGGAAAATGCCATGAAGTTTCTTACTCCTTTCACTGGAATCCCTTCTTGGCCTGGGTGCTGTAGTTTCTCAACTGGTCTCTAGAGTTCTCACAGAAGTATCCCCATGCATATATTGTTTTTAACTTGGTATCTCTTGAGGGGGAAGGAGAACCTGTAGTTTCCTAGTCTGCATTCTTGCTGACATTATTCCCTTTGTGAAAGTTTTAATAATATTACTGTAACATCATTCCAGGGACTATCAATACTCTGCCACCTGTGATGGGATCCAGCCAGCTGGTGGGTGACCCAACTCCAGCATTTTATCTCTAGGTTTGCTTCCTGGGACCATTGCTGATAACTCTCTCAGGTCAGATTCATTGGAAACATCATTTGAGATAGAGATTTGTATTTGTGTGCTTTTTGAGACAACATGTATAAGGGAGGGAGGGAAGTGGGAAAGACACAATCAAAGATATATTTTCAGGTCAAGTTTATCCTTGGCCTGATTTAGGAAAAGGGGAAGCCTAGATCATAAATATCATCATACATTGACCTGCATTTAGATAAGAAGAAAGCCTTTTAATCCTGTATCACTGGCTATAGGCTGATCTGTGGGAGGGAACCTACTTCCTTCTAAAGCATGAAAGGCAATTTTCCATAGAAGGGTGCAGCCCTGAGCCATGAATGACTAGTACTCACAGTAGCTGAGGAATCTGGGTAGGACATCTACAATTTCTATTATACCTGGGATATTGTTAAAAATCTGTGCCTCCCACCCCCACAGTAGAGTTAGTGAATCTCTCTCCATGCTGAAAGGACAGAGGAGCTATATGTTTATCTATGTATTCTGAAATCTGCGGTCCACTAATCTAGTCAGTGCTTTCATTTGCAGCACAGAAAGTTCATAAGGGAGCTTCATAAATTATAGACTTAGAATAGCAAATTCAAATGTCATCAGGGTATAGATGATAAAATTTAATGAGTTTCGAAAGTCCACTGTAACAAAAGTTCCCCTATTAGGAAAGGGTGTAAGCCAGGATGAATGACAATAGCCTCAATATCAGGAAAACAAAGAGTGGCAGGAACAACTGTTGTAAACCATATATCTCCTCACATCTTTTTTGAAGAGGTAGGATGGTTCACCTCCAGCCATTTGTTGCTCAGTGGGAATGTGGGCCCAGGTTTTACTGGAGGACTGGTGGTTTTTGACCTTTGAATTGGACTTGATAAATACAATTTTGGCTTTTATTCCTGTGTAAGGTCACGTAGATTATCATTTATTGGTTGAACTAGGATGAGGTCCCAGATAACCCAACAGCCAGGCCTTTATGTTCTTTCCACCAGTTGTTAATCCCCAGAGTAAGAGTAGATAGAAATAGGTTTGGAGCTAGGAGGCAGGAAGACCAGGAAAAATATAAAGGTGATGGATGGTGAGGTGTGGTGTTTGCATTAGTCTCATTGTAGAAGCTTTGCAATTAAGTTTCTGGTCAATGCATGGCTCAGACAGATCAGCAAATGCAGGAAACACAGACTGGGATGTTGGCCGCAAAGCACAGCATTGGCAAACTCCTCAGATTGGAATCTGCCTCCACTTTCCCTTTCTAATGTTATTCCTCAACTGAATTCTTCTTTAGCCAGGCTGAACTTTTTAGGGTCTGGCCATTTGCCATGCTCATTGCTAAGACTTTTCTTCTTTCATGTTGTTCTTTTCTGTGCAGATTGCTTTCACCTCTTTCCTCTATCAGCCTTCTGAAATCCAATTTCTTCTCTAAAGCTGAACAAAATGGGTCTCTCTGTGCTTGTGCCACTCAGGCTTCATTGCAAGCTAGGACACATCTCTCCCACGGGACTGTGAGCTCTATGGTCAAGCGTTTTACTTTAAAGATTATAGGATTGAGCAGAGCTAGCTTCCTTTCACCTATTCATATCCCAGCTTGCTCCATTTTTCTCAAAAATATTTTAGAAATACAACTATATTTAATGGCTACATAGGAATAATTTTTAGTCATAGTCCCTTGTCCCCTTCCTCATTCACAATTCCAACAGGTAAATTTTTAAAAATGTTCTTAGCTATTTCTTTGGGTATTTACTTCTATATTTCTAGATGGCTTGCTTATACTGCCACTTTCTGTTTGATTTTAAGTTTGGAATGTTATTGGCCTCATAGTTTTAAAATGAAGATCATTCTTTACCTCCTCCAGCCATCACCACCATACCCTACACTCCCCTGGAGATTCCACTCCAGATTAGTCTTTCCTTCTAAATTCTCAGAGCACTGTTTCTCTGTCATCATTATTTTTGCATTTATTATAGCAGCAATCATAAACCCCAAAAACACAATCTCAAACATCATAACACCAAATTTTGAAATCCTGAAAGATCAAAATCCCTAAAATCACAATCCCAAAAGGTTGAAATACCAAGTGTTGAAGTTTTGAAAGCCGAATTCTGGGGGAGGGATTAGTGTGTTTTGGGCTGTACACATAATAGTTGCATCATATTAGGCTGAACTATTACCTTGTTTTCATCTTCATTTTGAAATTAAGTGTGGTTTAATGATCTTTGTACGGCTACCAAGTTAAAGGGTAGATTCGTGGACTTAATTTTAGGTGTTAACTTGACTGAATTAAGTAATCTGGTAAAGCATTGTGTGTCTGTGACGGTGTTTCCAGAGATTTTTTCTACAGTGGCAGTTCTATGCATATCTACCCCAAAGTCCGAGGAAGCTGAGAGGCCAGGAAAGAGGCTGACATATCTGGTTTCTCAGAAAGATACCCTTAATAGGGACTTAAAACAGAAGCCATGTGCCAGGTGGCCGTGTGATGGTATGGTGGATCTAAGTGCCATTACCCCTCACGACCAGGGCTTATATACCTACTATAGGGAAGGAATGTGTAGGACAATTGAAGTCAAGCCCCCAGGCACAAGCAAGAATGCTATGTGAAGCTGCCTAAGTTGGTGCTTGTAGGTAAGAATCAATCACACCCTGTATGATTGAGTCAGTAAATGCTGTAAAGTATGTGCAAATTGACCTCCTTGTCAGTAGGTGGCACTTGTCAGAAGGAATAAGCTGCAGTGTTATTTTGGGGTCCTGTGACTGGCTTTAGTCTCTCAGGATAAGCACATGAATGCCCCAGGTGGGAGGTGGGCCCCTGGAACTTCAGGTGAGTGCTTATTTTCTGCCACAGCAGAGGTGGGTGGGAGAGCGCAACTGGGCAAGGCTGAGTTGGGTAAGCTTGCCCTTAAGCTCCGCAAAAGCTGGCAATATATCTGTTTCAGCAGGGGTCAAAGGTCTGCTCCAAGCTTCTTGGCAAAGCTACCAGAGAGAGGCTGAAGTGGCCCCACCCAGCCAGCAAGTCTGCTTGTGGAGGCAGGGCTATCTGGCAACCTGGAGTGGGCCTTGCTCCTCTCTCTGCCTTCCCCTGCTCTATGGTTTCCTTTTGGCATCTGCTGGCAGGCAGGAGCTCAAGCCAGCTGAGCACCCCCACAAATGTGATGTGGGCCAGGAGGTTCCCTGCCCAGGATCCTTGCCTGAACTGCGAGTGCGGCCCTCCCATTGGGGGAGGGGTGCCCCACAAGCAGGCTGCAGCTAGGACCCACCCTGAACTCTCTCCACGACCAGCCCGTGTGGGCTCCTTCATCTCCTGAGACTAATTCACAAATCTCCCCTCTGTGCCCCCAAGGAATATAATCGAGACCTGGGGCCATGGGATCTGGCCCGCGGGCCTTTCCCTGGGTCCCCAGAGATCAATACCTCCCCAAGCCAGGGAGAAATGTGCTGGTCCTGAGTTGCTCATCAGGTGCCCAGGCAGGTTCGATGTCCCTCCACCTCAGGGCATGCCCCACTCTCCTGGAGTTGCTGGACAAGCAGCATCAGGGAGGGCCAGCGGGCGGGGAGCTCACAGTCCAAGAACACCTCAGCCTGCTGCAGGGCCCCACTCTCTGTGGAAGCCTTGGTGTGGTGGCTCAATTGTGTCTCTCCACAGCCATAGATGGCAGAGGGGCAGGGGAGAAAAGGAATCTGAATAGAGAAAAGGCAGCACTCCGGTCATGTCTGTCCCTCCTCTGGGAGGCCACCTGCCCAGAATGTCCAGGCACTGAAGTCACGCAGATCACCTGGGACCCATTGGACCCCTATAGTTTGTGCAGTTTGAGCCAGAGTTGGGCAATGTCTGTGTGGGAGTGAGCAAGACACAACCTGAGGAGTTGAAGCCCCCTGGGGAGGACAAAGGTGCGCAGTGGGTAGAGAAGCAACATGGCGCCTGCCATCCAGCTCGGCTCTGTGGACATGGGAGGCATCCCAGGGGGCTGGGAGCCTGGTGCCCTGTCCACAAGAAGCTCCCAGCTCACCGGCAGCAACAGCTTCTGGGTTTGTGTGGGCAGAAAGTCTCTCCAGCAGCTCAGGAACTTGCTGACTGTCAGAGATGCGAGGGAGGAAGGAACAAACTGCTCCACCTACCCTTCTGACTGGCCTCCACGCCTCTCAGGGGTTGATCTCTGCTGATACCTTGCTCCTTCCCATTCTGTTCCACAACTTCTTCCCATGGAGTCTCCAGATGGTTCTGGCACCCTTCCCTCAGTCCACACCTGATCTGTTTCTCTGTTCATTTTTTCCTCTAAAATTTCTCCTCCTCACTGAGATGCTCTGGCAGCTGGTGTCTCTGGTGAGCCATCTTGCCTCTCCCCATGAATAACATTTTATATAACCCAGTTTATCCAAGATATTATCATTGTAACATGTGGAACTAATTACATTTCAACTGCTTAGTAGTTACGTGTGGCTAGTAGCTACCACATGGGACAACATAGTTCTAGATTCTTAAGATTATATTTATCTGTTGGCAATGTCTCTGAATATTTTAGCCACTACATCTGTATTTAATAGCATTAACTTCACTAATATCTATTGTTTTAGTTAGAAAGTGTCTAATGTTGATCTAAAGGATGACTAAAGAGATTGTACTTCTGGTATGGAGATTTTTTTTTTTTTTTTGGATGAAATGTTTGGCTAATAGAAACTAAGGTGTATATTCCTGACCCACGCAACTGACGGCCTCTATGGTGAAACTTACAATGACATGTAGAGTGAGACAATGTAACAGCATAAAGTTTATGCTGTATAGTATTTTAAAAGTAATTCAATATTACCCTTACTTTGGGAAATAGTCCTAAAGAGCTCTGAGAACAGAGAGATCTTCAAAAACATTATATATTCCCAAACACAAATATTGTTTCAAAATTATGTGTGCACACACACCCATACATAAAGGATGAAAACTATAAGTCAAACTGTCTTGGGTGTCTTGCTAAAACTCTTTCCCGTTATTCTTTTAAAAATTTGTGTTATGATAGCACCAGGGAACCAGAGGCAGCCAGAACTAATGCTGGTGAGGCAGAATAATATTTCAAGATACTTGAATTTTGTTTGCTGAATATTTTATCCCTCTGCTGAATTTTAAAATAGGTAGCTAGACCCCTAGTATTTTCTGCCTGAGGTATTTTTGCAGAACCAAAAAGCAGAAGCTGCTTGAAGTCAGTGCCTCTTTTTTTTTTTTTTTCTTTGCATGCCAGGCTTCTTGAAAAGATGATGTTGGGGTTCCTGGAGGTGAGTAGGGAGAAGGGAGTGCTGGGGAAGGGCGGGGTGTCTTAGAGGCTGGGAGGTGGTAGACAGTTGGCAGGTTGCGTGAATGTATAGCAAGAACAGGAGCAGGCTTTGTATCATTGCCCCAGAGAGCCCGAGGACCTACGCTGACAGCTTAGGGAGGCTGGACTCCAGGTATGAGGGTTTCCAGCCTCTTGGAGATATTCATGCCTTGGTAAGAACCAGCATGGATTGATAACTAGAATTGGCATTTGGAAGGCTTTGGTGGTACACGAGTCTTCCAAGAACTTGGCCCAACCGTGGGGTGGGACTAAGGGGAAGGAATGTCAAATAATTATGAGGCTGAAAAACATCTCGGTGGTAGAACTCTGAGAATTTCAGAATGGTTCAAAGAAAATAAAGCACTGTGCTTCTTTTTCACCCCTGAGTTGGGACTAAGCCATCCTGAGACAATATCTCTGTAGACACACAAAGAGATTTAGACCTGAGAACTGGAGTTTCTTGTGTTGTCAACCCAGTGGGTCATAAATGGATCAAAACCCAGCTGCTAATTACTAAAATGAACTTAACTCTGAATCAAGAAGCAGCAGGAAGCCTGGTTTGTGTAGCCATTGTTCTGCCTTGGGAAAAGTCACATCGATTTTCTGGACCTTGGTTTCCTCTGAGGCCCAGGGATTCTATGAGGTGTGTGTGGTACACCTCTGTGCAAAGGGCCCTGGGAAGGAACCACAGTTCTAGGGAAATCGACATGTTCAGGTGGACATGAGCTGGCAAAATTTTCCAGTCTCCCACAGATTTTCATAATTTCAGAGCAAGACTAAAAAAAAATCATTTAATAGTTAAAGAAAAAAACATAAGAGATCTGTCATTAGAGGTTTCAGCTATAAGGCTCTGGCTCCAGTATCTGAGAAGCTCCACATAGGATAATTCTTTAATGGTTTCTAACTGGGCACTTCCCTCTACACGCCAGGTTTGCAACTGAATGCCCAGGTTCTCAGGGTGGAAGCACATTTTAGTTCTCCTGAAAAATGCTGTTTCATCTCCTTTCAAAGTTCTAGCGCATTTTCTCTGATTTGGGAAAAGTGGTGGCTAGAACCTGACCCCTATCCCACAGTTTGGGTTCCAAAATAATCCATGAGGAGGCGGTCATACAGATCTTGACTTAGTGCAACTTACTTTGCAGAGGAGTTGGGTGTGCGGCCAGACCACTGGAGCTTGGGGTTCACTGATATTTTTCTATTAAGTGGTTCTCAAATGGTGAATTTTCCTGATATTTTGGATGTCTTCTAATTTTCGTCATTTAAATTTGAAATGTTATCCAAAGAATTATTTGTGTTGGACCAGATGTAACTTTCAACTTTGGCAAACCTCAAGGCCCTAATGACACTTCATTATTACAACTGAGTATTCTAGAGTATGTTTAAAACATTTTTCTAAAGATTTTACTACTGTAGTCATGACAGGTTGCTACTAGGGGGAGGAATATTATTGGATGTATTATATGATAACATGTATTTATTTTCAAATAAAATCATTAACGGTTGTTAAGAGCTTACTCTGTCATTTCTAGAATTATGTTGAGTACTTGACTTAGAGCTCTTCACTTAATGCTCATGAGAGTAGGGAGGTCCTTATCACACTACAGTGACATAGAGGGAAACAGGACAGACAGCCTAGGTATCTTATCTTGATCACCAAGCTCAAGAGGCAGAGCTGGGTTTAAACTGATGCCATCTGACCTGGGGCTTACCCTCTTCTCCCCAGTTGGTTTACATTTATATATAATATTCATACATAGAATACCTATACATGGAGCAGCTGTGTGTACATACTTTGCGTACCATCAAATATTTGTGGTCTATGCACTACTGTCAGGTACTGTTCCACGTTCTAGAGGAGAAGAAATGTGACAGACCAGGTCTTTGCCATCCATGGGGACAGACAAGACACAGACCAATAAGACCATAGACTCATTCTAGAAAATGAGTGCTATGAAGAAAATGAAATTGGGGTGCTGTGATTTAGGATAAATCACTAGGAGGAGGTTTAATATGTGGTTGTAAAATGCCTCTTTGAGAGGAGGGTAGCATTTGAGTTCAGACAGGAATGGAGAGAAGGGACTGTTTTGTGCCAAGATCTGGAGGGAGAGCTTTCCAGCTCGAGCAGAAGCCCTCAGGTGAGAGCAAGCAGGGTATGTTCAAGGCACAGAAGAGGTCAACAGCTAGAGCATAATCTCCAGGAGGAAGAGTGAGTGTAAATGAGGTCACAGGGTGGGCAGGGCCAGATCTCAAGGGCTTGTGGAGGAGGAGGAGAAGGACATTGTACATGGCCTCCAATGGACCGGTGATGGCCAAAGGTTTATAAGGATGCTCTTCCACTTACAATGGGGTTATATCCCAATAAGCCCATTGTAAGTTGAAAATATTGTAAGTCAAAAATGCATTTAATACAACTATCCTACTGAACATTATAGCTTAGTCTAGTCTACCTTAAACATGCTCAGAACACTTCCATTAGCCTACCGCAGGGCAAACTCATTGGCAACACGGCACACTGGAGAGCATTGGTTGTTCACCCTCGTGATCGTGCGGCTGCCTGGGAGCTGTGGCTGCCCAGTTCCCAGAGGGTCGCACCACTTCCTACTGAAGGAGAATTGCTTTCACATCACCTAAGACAAATCCTAAGTTGAACCATCATAAGCAGGGGACTGTACGAGTTTATTTCATTAATCCAGCAACCCTGGGAAGAAGGAACCATCATCTACACTTCATAAAGATCAGCTGTGCCACATAAGCCCTGAGTATCTCTGCCTCCTGCAGTGTGTCAAGGACTACTGCAGAATTCTGCAAATGCAGCCGAATTAACACACACGCAATGATGAAAACACCCACTGGTTGCTTGTGATTGATTTCATTGTTAAATTAATACTCTTATTTCTTTTCAAACTAGCTTTATTGCTGGGCCTCTGAAAATATTCACTCTTACTTAACACTAGAACATATGATAGAGATATTTCACTTGTCTATTCTGTCTAGTCAGTTAACATTTATAATCAAAATATTTTCTTTTTATTATTAATGGCAATATTCTCTTCAGCAAGAATCCTTGGAGTTCTTATGCACTGTGTGAGAACAGAATCTTATTTTCATTCCTTCTTTGAACCTGTGCTTACTGAGCAAGTTACTGGTTGGCAATGTTTCTCATATGTCCCTTCTGGGACTTCCAGATGCAGAGCTGGTGGTGAAGGCTGAGCCATTGTTGGTTTATGATGGCTCAGGGGCCACAGTTACCTACCCAGGCTCGGATTACTTTCATCCAGGTATAAACTGTTTTTACTTTTTTTTATTATTATAGCATAACGAATTTTGTACTAAGAGTTAAGGGGAAAAAACTGGCTTGAGTTTGGCTTGGTCAACTTCCTGCTACGTGACTTCTAGGCAAATCACAGAACCTCTCTAAGCCTTAGTTTAAATGGATCATTCTTGCAGGGACATTGTACATATTAAACATAGTGTGTGAATGGACTTTCGATTCCATGTTTACCTCCAGTTAGTGCCCCTGTTCTTTGCCCTCCTCTTAGAACAAAGTCAAATCTCCTGCTGCCCCTTATTTAGAAGGACATGGGCAAGTGCATTTAAGACCCACCGGGATAATCTCCCATCTCAGGTCTTTAATCACATCTGCAGTCTCTTTTTGCCATATAAGATAATATTCACAGGTTGCAGAGATGAGGATGTCGACGGTTTGGGGGGGCATTTTTCAGCCTACTATTATACTTAACCTTCAAGGCTGCTCAGTATTTGGTTAGCAGCATATCATCTCTCTCCTTCTAGATTGTAAACTTTATGTAGGCAGGGCTTTTTGTCTCATTTTGTATACCTCGAAAATTGTGAAGAAATATCTTTAACATCTTATTCTGCTGGGACTCTGAACTGGGGAAGAGAATGGAAAAGTCTTTTTGGTTTCAGGTGGAATTTAGTGCATACAAAGAATATTTTTTGCCACATGTGAATGTGACTTTTCAATTTGCTTGATTTCCCAGGAGCTACAGAAATGTAATGGCTTAAAAGCCTTTTTTAATTTGTAAGAAGTGTCATACAATTGCATATGCTGCTATTCACATTTTACACTCCAGCAAGCTGTATTAATCTATTAGTTTCTAAGGTAGCAATGGGACTGAACCAATTGGCATTACATGGGTACCATGTAATAGATGTTTAATTGGCACATGCCTAGAAGGAAACAATACATTAAACATTTGGGTAGAATATTTACTGTATTAAATATCCAACGTGTAAGGTCAAGTCAGTAGGTTTTCTCTCTACTTATTTTGCATCTGAGAATGATAGCTCAGGATAGTCTTTGTAGAGACACAGCTTTTCATTTCTCATTGCAAAGGCTTTCACATGTCTCTTCATTGGGAAGTTAGGCAGTGGTCCAAGGAAGGTGTGGGTGAGCTAGCAAGCTGAAGTCCCACCCCGCCTCCCCAGTTGATTTGACACTTTGACCAAATCTGTGAAATGACATCTCCATGAGCCACCTCCCTTCCTATAGCACAGAGGCTTCCAAACAATATTTGCAAAACTTGGCCCCTAACACCGGTTTGTGAAAAAGGAAACATTAACTATAATATCACTTCATAAGTAGGAGTGTTTAACATGTGAAAAATAGGACTTCTGAGCTTATATTCTAAAACTATGCTTATATCCAAGGGTTGAAATGAGCAAAACAATTACCAGAGGTTCTACAAACCTTATGAGAAACACCACATTGAGGAAAAATATGTAGAAAACACTGTATTGGGGTTCAGGAGACCTATATAGGTCATGTTAATAACTACATCCTAAAACTAGTCTTTCTGTTCATTTAGTCACAAATTTGTATTGCAGGAAAGCTGTGTGCTAGGCGTTGTACTCGATTATGTGTAAGAAATACAGTATCTCTTTCCAAAGACTTCCAGGTCTGCTAAGAGACAAAAACAAATAATCTTTAAAACATTGTGATTAATGTTTGTGGTGGAAGATAACACTGTCCATTTTTCTTTCCATCCCCAACCCCCACCGGTAGGAAGAACTCTCTAGAGCTTTAGTGTAGCAGGCAGACTGTGAGCCATAGCCCTTGTGTGGGCAGACTTTAAAGTAGCCCCCATGACCTCTACCTCCTGGTGTTCACACCATTATATAATGCCCTTCTCTTGAGTGTGGCCAGCACTTGTGTCTTGATGTTCTTTTTTTCTTTTTAAGACAGGGTCTCACTCTGTCACCCACGCTGGAGTGTAGTGGTGTCATCATAGCTCACAGCAAACTCAAACTTCTGGGATCCTCCCATCTCAGCCTCCTGAGTAGTTAAGACTGTAGCCATGTACCACCACACCCAGTTAATTTTTATATTTTTTGTAGAGACAATGTCTTACTATGTTTGTCCAGGCTGGTCTTGAACTTCTGGCCTTAAGCAATCCTCCTGCCTCATCCCTCCAAACTGCTGGGATTACAGGTGTAAGCCACCATACCTGGCCATTTGTCTTGATTTTAACCAGTGGGATATGGCGAAGGCAAAGGGATATGTATGAGATTGCCTTTATGTGATTACATAAGAATGTAGCATCCATTTTTCTGGGGTCTCTCTCTGTTTCTGGCTGTGAATAAGCAAGCTGCCATGAGGAATTGAGTGCTTCCAATAACCAGGAGCTCAGGCAAGCAGATGCTTCCTCAGTCCAACCTCCAGAGACGAATTCAACCCTGGCTAGCACTTGGACCACAGCCCCGTGAGACCCTAAACAGAGGACCTCGCTATTCCTGATCTACACCAATTCTGAGATAATATAAATGTGTTGCTTTAAGCTACTAGATTTGTGGTAATTCATTATGCAGCAATAGAAAACTAGTACAGTAGTCTTCAAAAACACCCTCTCCATCCCGCCCCACACAAAAAGTGTGGCTTGGTCTCAGTTTCACCCCTGGATAGGGCAGCGGAGGCAAGACGGGTTTGAAATAGAGGAATAACAAATTTTGACCTCTGGGCTGTAATTTTCCTCTTAATAAAAATGAAGGAGAAAGATTGACTTAAATCCTTCACACCTGGAGCCCATCTCCTACTCTTGTGCTCTTGCCCCATCCTGGATCCAGTGCCCTTCCTGCCCTGCGCTACTGGCATCTTCTTTGCACTTCTCAGTCCGTTCCCGTTGCTTCTCAAAGCCTAAACTGTTGTTTCTAGAACTTACTTCTTTCAGAGTTTCTAAATGAAAGAATGACTATGTTATCGGCTGTTTGGAAAGTAGCTTCAGAGGTAATCCGAACAAAAACCTGCAGAGTGGAGACATTCTAGATGGGTCTTAAGGGAGGCATCATTTGATAGGCAAATGAAGCTTCCAGGGGAGGGTAACATGCCTCAGGCACACAGGCAGCTGCTCTCAGCTCTGATAGCTACTTTATTTAAATGATCTGTGTCTATCATTGCCAGTGATGTAGCTTTGTTCTTACTGACACATTTTCACTAAATATGTGAGAGAAATGTATTCTTGTTACACACAACTGTGTCACTTCAACACTTTACCCAGAATGAGGTCTCTCTATTCCATTTTTTTTTCCTAGTTTTTAAACTATTTGGTGAAAAAGACCTTCTTCCCTAACCCTTATCAAGTTACCTCTATTGCCAATCAGAGATGTTTCAGACTCATCACCATCCACCTTTTTTCCATGTTCTTTGTTGTGTTTTGGTGTTTGTTCCTCCTTTTCTTCCTTCCTTGCTTTTAACTGAAGAAAATGACGAGGTTCGTACATTTGGAAAGGAGAGCTTTATTTCTCATAAAGGGTTGCCGGCTATGGGTGGCCCTTCTGACAGGCTGGAAAGCGGAGCCCCGGCCAGAAGCCAGGAACATTGCTTCAAGGCAGGGATAGTAGGAACAGGAATTTATACTGAGTGGGATGGCTGGATATATATATTTAACATGATACAGGAGGAGTCATGAATATTTATGAAAGATGAAACATGCAACTGCACTACTGAGCTTTATGCCCTTATGGTGCCCATGTTCAGAAAACGGCTGCCCTCTGATGTCAAAAGGTAAACAGAGGACACAAAAACTGTCTCTGTGCATGCTCTGTAGACTTGTTAAAACCACTTCATGGTTGGTGGTCTCTTATTAGGAAAGAATGCTGGTCTGGATCACGAGATTGGTTTCTGTTTAGCCCTTAGGAAAAAAACCTGATGGCTGTTAGCAAGGGAGGGGGTATAATGATGCATATCTGACCTCTCATCTCATCATGGCTGGGAACTCAGTTTCAAGGTTTCTCTGGGGTCCCCTTGGCCAAGAGTGGGTTCATTCAATGAGCAGGAGTGGAGGGTTTAGGATTTTATTTTAGTTCACACCACGTATTACTTCACTCCTTGTGGCCTCCTCCTTCAATCTGTTTACATATTGTATCTGCTCATCTGACATTTAATAAGTGGCTACCGTGGCCTAGGAAGTGAGAATGAAAACCAGGTAAGATATTGTTCCTACCCCTCGGCAGTTAGCAATCAAAGTGGAGAGACAGGCAGAGCCAACGTTGCACAGGTAGAGTGCTGTTTGTACCCAGTTGCCCTCTACATGTTTTCATGAAGTTGTTGGCAACCATGTCAGACTCGGGGTCTCACGCTGGCCTCAAGGCCTCACCCACGCCCTTGCCACTGCTCTTCCTCCCAGACTGTCTGTTTCAGCAAACAGCACCTCCATCCTTTCAGAAACCAGGAACTATCTTGAATTTTTCCTTCTTATCCAACCCATCACTACATCTTGTCATTCTGTGACCCTATCACTTGCCTGTCTGTATCCCTCTACCCTTCTGTCTTGGCTCCTGTAATAATCTACCTGGCTCATCACAGTAGCCTCCTGACTGAGTTTTCTGCATCCCTCTTTCATCATCCTCCAATCCATTCCTTTCACAGAAGCCCCCAGCCCTGACGCCCTCCACACTCCAGTACGGGGCATGCAGGCCCAGCAGACTGGGGGGGGCCTCTCCTCCCTGGGACTTGGGCTATGCTATTTCCTCTTCCTTACAAATACTGCTGCACCTTTCTCACCTGACCACAGCCTCTCCACAGGAAATCCACCTTGACCCCAAAACAGGATTAAGTGCCTCAAGATTCCTGTGCTTTTCCAACCTCACTGCCTTTTGGTTATAATCACCTTGGTCAAGTTATTTAATTTCTCTTCATCTCAGATCTGTAGAATGGGGATAATAATGCCTATGTCATAGGAGTGTTGTGAGCATTAAATGAAATAGTAAATACGTGGAAATCACTTAGCACAGTCTCTAGGACATAGCAAGTACATTTCCCAGGTTTCATTTTTGTTTTTGCCATAAACAGAGTGGTAAGTACTGTGATCACCAGCACCAGGTATAGGCTCACAGAGGAAGCATGCAGGATGCAACTGGGATGGAGAAAGATTGGGAAGGTTTGTCTCAGCCTCCAAGGCTTGTTTGTAGAAAAACTCAAGGCCAATTGCTCCAGTCCTAGCCTAGTCTCACTCAAGTGTCCTCATGCGGCCAGCTGAATCCTGAAGCTGTGTCCTACCTGTGTACCCTGTGGGCTGGCAAGGGAGCTCAGTGGGGCCCTCTAGTGGTGACTTCCTCTAATGCCCCAAGGCACAACTTGCTCAGAGGCCTCCCAGGCCCCACATCCCTGGGGATGTCCTATTAGTCACAAGCAGAGCACTGCTAGCAAACAGGAGAGCCAAACCTGTCACAGTGGCTCCCACTCTGAGGTGGCTTTGAGGTCATTCATGCAAATGGCACTTCTAAAAACCCAGATCAGCTGTGAAGGAAAGTTTTGGGTGAAAGAACTAAGAATGTTTCTTAGTGGTCGACTTAGGGTTCTGAATCTATAGATAATAAATTTGGAAACTTTATCCAAGAGGAGCAATTGCCAGAGTGTTGGTTTCCTAGGAAATGTTCACTTCTCATCCAAGGAGTAGAACAGCATCCTAGTTGCCAGATGTCCCCTGTAGGATGATCGAGTTGGAGGATTCAGGGGCCTGATGCGGCCCAGGGGCTTTGGGATGTGGAAATGAACACATGTTCTGCTTCTCATCTCGTCTGTGTT
Source organism: Mirza zaza (assembly GCA_008750895.1). NCBI lineage: Eukaryota > Metazoa > Chordata > Mammalia > Primates > Cheirogaleidae > Mirza > Mirza zaza. The sequence goes on along the minus strand of VSMD01077379.1, from coordinate 13,212 downwards.
TACTCCTGCTCTGTGCCCATCTCACCTATCGAGGACAAAGAGGGAGGTTCTGACTTCCCTTTCCATGTTGACGCATGCCTGCTGTTCTGGAATCAGGGCAGACTGGCAGGCTTGACCCCTGACTGTGTGGGTGGGAAGAGTGACGTTCTGCTTGGTTCCCAGTTTTGGCCTCATTTTTCTCCTCATGGCTGTAGTCGCTTGACTACCTGCTTTCTTTTTTGTTGGTGGTGTTAAAGACCTGGTCTCCAATTCTTGGCCTCAAGAAGTGATCCTCCTGCCTTGGCCTCCCAAAATGTTACAGGTGTGAGCCACTGTGCCTGGCCTTTTTTTTTTTTAAGACAGGCTCTTGCTCTGTCGCCCAGGCTAGACTGCAGTGGTATGATCACAGCTCACTGCAACCTCAAACTCCTGGGCTCAAGCAATCCTTCTGCCTCAGCTCTCTAGCTCTAGTAAAGTTAGAACTATGGACATGTGCCACCATGCCTGGCTAATTGTTTTTGTATTTTTGGTAAAGAAGGGGGTCTTGCTATGTTGCTCAGGCTGGTCTCAAACTCCTGTCCTCAAGTGATCCTCCTGTCTTGGCCCCCTCAAAGTGATCAGATTATAGGCATGAGCTACCATACCCAGCTTACCTACCTGATTTCATGACCTTCTGTCTGGTTCTTCCTTCTTTCCACCATTCCTTTATTTCATTTTAAATACAGCAACATAAAGATAATTTACAAACTATTTCCATTAAAGCCTACAGATACTGCAAAGAAAAAAAAGGCTTAATGGGGATTGGAGCTATGAAACATTAAGAGCACAGGTTCTGGAGGTGGGGGCAGTAGATTTCAATCCTAGGTGTTGCTATTTCTACCGGTATGAACTAGGAAATTTCTATTGCTTTCTTTAAGATTGTCCCATCTACGAAATGGAGATAGTAGTAGTACTAGTCAGAGTTCTTTTTGTTAGCTGTAGAAACCAGCTCTAATTTAAGTTAAAATGAATGGGGGTTGGGGGGAGGGGAAATAGAAAGGACATTGAGATCCTATTTCACAGATTTGTTGTAAGGATGAAATTAGATAATAAAAATCATTTAGCACAACATGTAGCATGTATAAAGTGTTAGGCATGTTAGCTAGTATTGTATCATCATCATTCATTATTTTATGAGCCCTGTCCTAATTTTGTTGCCTGTAGCTCTGGCTCGACGTAAAGCCAGTGCTGGCCTTGATGCAATATATTCTTTTGATTTTTGAGGATTGGTCTCCAGAACGTATGGTCAGCTACCCAATTCTGGTCCATTCAGCTATTGCCACAAGGGTAGGGTCATGTAGCACAAACTTGGTCTCTAGCCTCTGTATTCTGTTGGCGCTACAGACAGGATCAGTGTGCTGAGAAGGGCAAGCAAAACTCAGTCTAATCTAACTACATAGCCACTTGCCTTCTAGGACTGTTTCCAATATTATTTAAGAGGCATTTAAAAGTTCTGGATCAGCACCAACTCACCTCTTCTACCGCCTCTAATAACTAGGCTCTTGCCTGGATCAATTCAACATGTACTGAGCACCTACTGTGTGTTAGCTACCGGGTATACAAAAACAGCACCTGCCTCCAATGTGCTTGCTCTTTCATGGGGACACAAGTGGTAGGTCAGTAACTATAACCCCCCGTTTCGAGCACTGCAGTGGAAGCCTATAATCTATGTACCAGGGGCACACGGGAGAGAAGGGAATTACGTATGCCAAGGAGCGCAGTGGAAGGGAAGTAACAGGGGGACCTCATGGAAATGATGACATGTGACTTGGGCATGTAAGATGGGTAGGGGTTTGCCAGGCTGGCAAATGGAAAATGCCATGAGCAAGAGCACAAGACCTTCAAGTCCGTGCCACGGGTTCATGTTTTATTGTCTTCAAGTTGATGAAGCAGGAGGGGGCTTGTGCTGAGATGGCGGTTTCTGGTGGCAGTGTGGGGGTGCTTTGCAAGCGGATGAGGGAGGATGATGGGGAAGCTGTGACCATGTTGTAAGAGATGGTGACAGCCTGACCTGAGGCAGTGTCAGCTGGGATGGATCTGAAGGAGTAGTGCTGGGACCAGTTAGGTACAAATGGTGAGGGAGGGGACAGAGTTGGGACTATGTTGAGGATTCTCATGTGCCTACTTGGGTGGATGGTGGTGCCCACTCTCTGAGGAAAGACTCAAGGAAGGCAGAGCTTGTTTCAGAGGGAGGATGATGAGTTCCATTTTGACACGTTGCACTGAGGTACCCGTGGAACATCCAGGGGAGAAGTCCGTGGGCACCTAGGGTCTGGATGTCGGGGGGGAAAGTGGGTTTGAGGCTGCTTGGGAAGGGCTCAGCCTGGCACTGGCCCTATGGGTAGAAAGAGGACTTGTCCCTTGGACCTGAGCCCCTGAATCTCTTTATGCCTGGTGCCCTGGCTTGTTCTCTGTGGTCACTCCCCCAGGGCCTGGCGCTCTGTCCTGGATGTCTCCATGGCAGCGGCTGCCTTGCTACCCTGTTCACGTTCTCGGTGACGGCTGCCACTGCTTCCGTGCATTTCTGAACGTGGCCTGCTCCTTAGTGTGCTCTGCCCACCTTCAGAAAGGCCGGGCAACCAGCGTTGGGCCTTCCTGTTGCTGACGGTCGTTCTGGCCTGTGTTGCCTTTGTCAGTGGAGACCCTCCGGGAAGTTGTGACCTGCCTGTGCTGAGAGTCGCCTCTTAACTCCTGTGGGAGATGTCACCCGGTACCTACAAGCCAGTCTTCATAGCTCACATTCACCTCTTCCTGTCCTGAGGTCACCAGAAAGCATGATTCACTTCAAATAAATAAATATGTAAAACTGTCTAGAGCACTCAGCAGTTGGGCAGGTTGGGGGTTTCCTGCAGCCACTTAAAGAAGACAAGATGGCCTTCAGGTGAGCACCCTCTCTCAGCTTTCAGAAGGCAAACAGAGGTGGAAGTCTCGGTAAATCAAACGTGAAGGTGTTGCCTCCACGTGGCACAAGGAGATTGGGTGCCAACTCTCTATATCTGCGAATGGGCTCTCGAAGGCCTTCCAGAGGTGGTGTTTTAATTGGCATCTACAAAGTATTTGATTTGTAAATGGGGGGACTCATACCTACAGTTGTTTCGGATTTGGCAGTTACCCATCCCCACTCCTTGTTGGCTCCACCTCTGCCACCAGCACCTATACTTACGTCCTGTCCTGCCCTCCCCACCCCACGGGTCTGTGCCAGCTTTTATCTTGATCCATGGTGGACACACCTGGCATCTTTGTCTTTGTTCCTCACACGATCATGCACTTCTGAATATGTCCTTAGGTCTTCCTTTTCCTTGTTAACTCAGTTTTGTCAGAGCACTGGACTGGGGGGACAAGAGGGGTGGGTTCCAGTCCTAGTTTAGCCACAGCTAAACCGGTGGCCTTGGGCAAGTCCTTTGACTCCTTGTACCCTGGATTTCTTATCCATGCAGTAAGGGAGGTAAGCTGAAACACCTGGGCAAGTTACTCACCTCTCAGCCATGTCACCCTCTCCACTTCAGCCCATCCTCCTGCACCCCCTCCCTACGTCCAAGGGGGAAACCACAGCTTGCCCACAGCTCCTGTTGCCCAGGTGGCATGTGTCACACTATGCAGGGACAACCTTCCCACTCCTCCTCCCTCCTCCTCACTAGTCCAAGGGTGGGCTTGTGATCCAAGAGCAGTCACTTCACACGCTGGTTCTGAGGTCAGCCTTAAAGAAGATCAACTGGATTCATCTCTTTTTGGGGGGAGGAACAAGGGCAGAGATTTTAAATTAGGAACCCGGATGGACTTTTTCATTGAACAGTAGGATAGAAGAGATTCCAGACCACATAAGGCTCAGCTGAACTTCCTGTCTATTCTTAATGTTCTTTAGGATTTAATGCTCCACCCACAGAATAATCTTGCTTTACCTGAACACTGAATCTTGGCTACAGAATGGAAAGGCGAAGCTCTCCCCACCACAGAGTTGCTAATATTGAGTGGGAGAAACAGACAAGTAACCCACTGCCACACCTCTCCGCCTCGAGACCATCGCCCCGAATAGGGGGACGTAGGAGTTGGTCTCCTGTCGGCTGCTGAGCTGTCCACACTACAGCTGTCTTCTGCGGGGTGTGCTCAGAGAAATCTGAGTTCAACCCCAGGACTTCCACTTATTAGCTGTGTGATATTGAACAAATTACTTAACTGCTCTAGATCTCAGTCACCCTGTCTGAAAGATGGGGAATAAGAATCGTATCTATCTTATAGGGTGGTTGCGAGAATTACAAAAACGTTGTTTTTAACTCTGCTGTGGATGTATACCCTGGGGGAGAGACAAATCTTATGTCTGTGCTATTTCACATGTTTTGTGTGTTTTGCAGTTGGTAGCCGGTCACATGATTCCAAATGGGAGCCCAGGAGCAGTGGGAGGAGCCCGCCCATACTCTCACCGCACACTCTAACCGCACATCTGCAATGGAAATGCACACAGAATTTTCTTTCTTTGGCTCTTGGCCTAGTTTATTAGGCTTTAAATTGTATTTCCTTTGTGTGTACATTCATCCATACACATGTGTGCACATATATGCATGTGCACATGTGTGCATGCACATGTGTACATATGTGTCTATGTGCATATGCATGTGTGTGCATTAGTGTGTGACTATGTGTATGTGTTGATTTCAACTTCTACAAAATAACCACCAGCTGCTATTTCCACAATGTTTTTCTTCAATGGAAGAAAAACATCCCGAAAGTTGAGTAAAGAGCTTCCAATGGAGGAAGGCAGGGTTGGGTGTGATAAATTCCTAACCCTGTCAGCTTTTAGTACTTTCTATCTTGAGGAAAAATGCAAATAAATAATAAATAAAATTCACATTAACCTTAGAATTACCTTACAGTGTTTTTTGAAGGGAAAAAAAATAGAGAGTTGAGCTAGCAGATCTATTTCAAGATGATTTAACAGGTGAGAGGGAGTTAGCTGCGATTGTTTTATGTCTCAGTCTATTAGGTACTGTACAATGCGACAGATCTATTCTAATTTATACAGTTGTTCAGCAAAACTTTTGTGGGTTTTTAAATTGACTGTAATGTTTAGCAATTGGAATATAAATTTATTCAAGCCTCTTATTTGGTCGCCTCAATGGCGCATTACAAAGTATTTTATAGTGTCTGATCTGCTTAAGTTTTACAACCAGCTTCCATTGTTCTGCACTTTTTACAGTTAGTGCTGAGCGCAGGGTGGGTACCCCTGCCTCCCGTTGGTCCCTAAGGCTGCCCCAGACGCTGGGAAGGGGCTCACCAGGTGAGCCCAGGATCTAAACAGCCCTTTTTCTTTTAAGCCTGCTTTTTCCTGGCTTCCTGCCAACTGTCTGTGGTATGAGGCAACTGGCTACTGCTTGGACCTAACCCCAGCTGGGAATTTGCCTGCCTGGTTCCGGCTGCGATAATTAATACTGAATTCTCAAGCTTCTTCCTATTGTGGGTTTTTTTTCCCTTTGTTACTAAACTTATTGAAGTAATAGAATATTATAGTCAGTCTTCACGTTCTCATGAGCTGCTTTTTCCTTTGTCATCTGGCTTCAACCCTTACCCATCTATAAAAATTACTTTCTCAAAGATTTACAATGGCCTCTGGTGGTCAAATTTAAGTGCCTGCATTGTCTGGGTTGTCTGCAGTAGTTGATGTTGAACATATCATTTTCCCCCGATCCACCTGACACACCTGATCTGTGTCCTGCTTTCATCCATCCTCCTCTAGACCCCTTGTCCTCCCGTGCCACCTGGGGACAGCCCAGTCCTCCCCATGCTGCACGCGATACCATGCACACATCACATCCTGCAGCCTTCCCTGTGCGTGGTATCTACACTTACTGCCTCCTCTGCACTCCCGTGTGTACGTTTTGTGTGTACGTTTTTTTATGCTATTTATTGCATTTTACTTTATGCTGAGTCATAGCTGGGTCCCCCTTCCACCAAGACTATAAACTCCTTGAGGGCAGGGCTGCGACTGATCTAGCTTTGGAAGTCCCATGGTGCCTGGCACACCACACAGGCTCAATAAGTTAATCCACTGTCAACATGGGTTTTGAGAGGGGGAGGAAAGAGGATTTCTGGAAGCTGAAGGAAAAGGAATGGTAAGAGTGGTGTGAGATGAGGCTGGAGAAGTAAGAAAGGGCCAGGTGAGAAGGAGAAATTTAGAATTCTTCTAGGATTCTGGACTTTTCCCAAAGAAGTATAATCAGCACAGGATTTTAAATGTGGAAAATACAATGAGTGAAAGCAACACTTACAAATATTTCTTTGGCTAAAGCATGGAAGAGGGACAAAGATGGTGGGAGCTTGGGTTGATGGCAGTGGAGAAGAAAGCAGAAGTGACATGGAAAAAAGTCTAGTAGGTAGAATGGACGGGAATCAGAACTAATTGGATTAATTAATTAATTGTCCCTCCTTTGTGAGGGACAAAGGAAAGGAAAATACTAAGTGCTGGCCAAATTTGACTTAAGTGCCTGGCTGCATGGGGTTGCAGATTTTACAGTGCGAGACCAGGAAACAGCAGGGTTCACTGTGTGTGCGGCGGGAGGGGGTGAGGAGAAGTGGGAGGTGATTCGTTGTCGGTCGTGTTGTGCTGGGTGCCGCAAGATGCTTAGGGGAGAGTGCAGCATCGTGGATGTGAAAATGGCACCACATCGTGGGGACAGATAAGAGCACCTAAGAAGGGAGTAGAGTAAGAAAAGAGGAGGGCCTGAGACAAAACCTGGAAGATTCCAGCATCTACAGGTTGAGTAGAGAAGGCAGAGTCAGAGTCAGCCACACACACTGAGGAGTACTTTGGTGTCACTGAGCCCAAGGGACAGCAGTGTTCCCAGGTCACCTGTGTCAAAGCTGCTAAGAGGTTTGTTAAGAGAACTGAAGACAGGGCTGGAGGTAGGGTGGCCGTGCCAGCGGCACTGTGAGGACAGGCAGGTGGGTGCCATTGGAATAGTCCAGAAGCGGTTGGCCGGGAGGAAGTGGAGGCTGGCTTGGAGGAAGCGCTAAGTTTCATTGCAAAGCAGGGAAAAGTGGTGGATGTGGCTGAGGGGATCTATGAGGGGGTGGGAGAGGTTTTGGTTTTGTTTACTTGTATTTGCATTTAAGATAGAATAGACTAGAACATGTTTACATGTGGGGATGGAAAGGGTCAGGGAGAAGGAGAAGATGAAGATGTACAAGCCAGGCGTGATGAGCCATGTGTAAAAGTGTCAGATTCCCAAGGAGGTGGGGAGATAGGACCTCCACACTGCAGACAGAAGTGACATGACGGGGGGCGGGGTGGCCTTTTGTCTGAGGAGGGAAACCTTCCATTTACAACAGGAAAGAAAGTGGAGATGATGAGTGCAATGCAGGGGCTTTGTGACAACAGGAAGGCAAGGCGACCTTTAGAAAGGCTTTGATGTCTCTGTAGTATCCATGTGCAGACTCTGACTATTAATGACAATGACCACAAAGTACCATGCTTCCCTGAAAATAAGACAGGGTCTTATATTTATTTTTCCTCAAGAAGACACCCTAGGGCTTATTTTCAGGGGATGTGTTATTTATTTTTTTTTTACAACAATCTACATTTATTCAGATATAGTTAAGTCGTCATTTTCTGGAACATCATCATAACTTGAGTTCCATTCTGAATTTCTTGTGACTCTATTTCCTTTAGAACCATTGGCCCCAATCTCTCATGTGGAGCAATAGAGCTCTCATGGGGCAGATGAGAAGGGCTGCCCGTCTTTACTGCTCTGCGATGAAATGCATGGGTTGTGCAGATGTGCTGCGTAGCCACGCCCATCACTAGGTCTTATTTTCGGGGTAGGGCTTATATTGCACAAATGCTTAGAAACCCTGCTAGGGCTTATTTTATGGGTAGGTCTTATTTTCAGGGAAACATGGTAGCAGCTACCGGTAGTGACTGTTGACTATGCTAAGTACTTATATTCAGAAATTCATTTAAGCCTCACAACAAATCAGTTGGGTAGGTTTTATTTTAAAGATTAGGAAACCGGGGCTCATAGAAGTTAAGTAATTTGGGTCAAAGTCAGAGTTGGTAAGAAATAGTCAGAATTTGAACCCCAAGCTCCTCCCCAAACCCCTGCTGTTGCTGTCACTGAGGCTACTGTACAGCTGTTATTCTTACATCAACATTAGAAGACAACTCTTTATTTTAACTTCACTGTGTACTTCATGCTATTGGGGAAGTTTGTAGCCTACCAAAGTCTTTATCCTTCAAATCTTAGGGCTAACCGAAGTGCATGCAGCTTAGAATTCTAAGAATACTGGAAATGAATGGAGCCAGGCAGAGGGAAGACCCTTCCCACACACTATGTTCTGAGATGCAGTGTTCAGGTGTCATATTCTAGAATAAAAATCTCTTATCTGCTCCATGTCTGCACAAGAGTCCAACAAATATTTACCTGCTCTGGAATAGTTAATGAAGCACGCGGCACCGGATACCGGGATTTTTGTTGTTACTGTTCCATGCGCACTCTGCCCTCTAGTGGCCAAGCTCTCCCTCAACCCAAGGGCGTCCGCTGAAATCCACGCAGGGCGGTGGGGCAGGAGTCGCCCTGCACATCAGTCTCTCTGTCCATAGCATTTTCTTACATGTATTCCTGTATTCTTTTCATTCAGCAGTTTCTCTCTCCACGCCCTACAATAATATGCTGGCCAAGCGAAAGGTGCAGCTGACCCAAGCTCTATGCCCATGTCATTGCCGGGAGCCTTGAATGGAGTCGGTTTCTCTGAGGTGTCCAAAGCCAGTGGGTAGAAACGTGGACTTTGGAGGCAGAAAGACCTGGGCTCCAGGCCCAAGATTGGAACCTGCCTGCCAAAACTGTTAGTTTCTTCCCCTCTGACATGGGGATAACATCACCTGCCTGAGGATTGAATGGACAAGCGTATGTAAATGGCCTGGCACTTTGTGTTTCCAAAAATGCTGGGCCTCATCTTTCTTTGGACGAACTCCCTGATTTCTGGAAAGATCTTTGAGGACTGAGTGAGAGCTGTCTCTGACCATTCAGCAGTATTGTGTTATTGTAATGGTCTGTTTGTCGTTCATATTCCTCCTCACTGGACAATAAGCTTTGAAGGTAGAGATCTTGTTGACACTCTCACTGCGCAGCATTAAGCTGTTCCATAAATCTTTGTTAAATGAACAAAAACAATGTGTGGGTCCCAAATCCAAGCATCTCAAGTCATTTCCCAGGAACACAAAATTTTGTGAACTGCCTTAGAAGTTCCACTTATAGGATTCAAGCCACCGATAAAATTTAATTTGGGCCTTGGGCCTTATCTTTTTTTCTCTATAATTTGCTTCATATCTGGTGACTTTTGACCTTTGCTGGAAAACAGAGCTCATGACCTGTTCGCAGATTCTTTGTGAAAAGGACTGGAACGTGTGTTTACAGAGTGAAGTCTAATGCGTGAAGCTTTTTTATAAAGGGCTTGAACACGGTTTAGGGTTAAGGAGATTATTAGAGAAAAAATAATTAGCATCTCACCAGCTGACTGGATGCTTGAAGTCTTTCCAAATTGATGATGTTTTTTATATTCCAAACATTTAAGAAACGTTCCTCATCTTTTAATTAGACAAGGCCCTCTGGTCTCCTTGTGTTTTCCTTGATCCAGTGTCTCTTGGGTTTCCAGGTGAGCTCATGGAGTTGATCTGGATCCCGGTGGTTCTGGGAAGGCTGCTTTTATAACAAATGTTCCTAATCGTTTCTTCTGACCTTCCTCGGGCGTCACTCATACAGATGCAGAAACCAAAGTCCGGGCTTTACTTGTAGGCTCAAGTTGCCAGCATGGCCCTGCAGAGCCCCATCCCCAAGCAAGACTACTCATGACGCCCCAGTCTGGGGGCAGATGTAACGTTCCCAAGGCTCCTGCCTCAAGCGATTGTTTCTCCAGCTGTATTGGGGTATAATTAACAAGCTGTGTATGTTTATCCCGAACAGCATGACGTTTTGGTATATGTGTACGTTGTGAAATGATCACCAGTCAAGCTAATGAACATATCCATCTCCTGACATAGTTATCCTTTTTTTGTGGCAAGAATATTTAAGATCTACTCTCCTAGCAATTTTCAAGCGTGCAATACATCATTAACTGTGGTCCCCACGCTGTATGATAGATCCTCACAGTTTGTGTCTCCTGTCTACCTGAAATGTTGTACTCTGAGCGACATCTCCCCATTTCTCTCCAAGAGAGTATTTTAATGTTTAAGTTTCAGAAACTCTGAAATTGAAAAAAAAAAAATTCTCTTCTCTCCCTTAAATTAAAACAAAATCAAAGAACCCAGTCTGGTTGCAGGATTTAAGTGAGGACAGGAAGGTAAGGTTGAGTAGCATTATGCTGAGGGCTGCTTGCTCCCTAATCCAGGGAGCTGTGCTAACAGCGGCAACAGTACTTACTGAGCATTTATTATGTGCCAGCTGTTGTGCTAATTGGATCACAGACCAATATCCAATGTGATCCTCACAATAGTAACTGTGACATGGGTGCAATGCTTATTACCCCCATTTGCAAAGGAGAAACTGAGGCATATAGCAGATAACTGACCATTTGCTCTTTAGCAAGTCACTTAAGTAACAGCACTAGTATTCAAACCCAAGCCCATCTGACCCACATTCTTCAAATTGGGGCTCTGCCTGACGGTCTACTCCTCTTTTCCCGTTACAGTCTGCAGAGACATAGCTGCAGTGCCAGCTATATCACTATGGAGCCCACGGAACCGCTGCTTCTACAATGTGGTCTTTATAACACAATCAGTCCCTCCTTTTAGATGTCTGTGATAGAGGTACAGTCATCCCCACCCCAAGTCAGATTCAGGCCTGGTCTGAGGATTTAGCTTTGTATTATAGAAATTCAGTTGATGTGTCTGCTGCCTTTTGGTGGTCCTGCTGTGTTTCTTTCCCTTCCTTTTTCCTTCCCTGTAAGAGGATTCTCTTTCAATCTTGCTGGGCGACTTGGAACCATTTATTTCTTAGTGCAAAGGGCTTCTCCCGTCAGAAAAGCACTATATCACGGATTAAGGAGAGTGTTGGAGGCAGGCCCAGGGAGGGATGGCAGAAGGCCCAGGGACGGTGGCAGTGATGGCTGAACAGCATCCAGCACAGTGGGAGGGAGGCAGAAAGAGCCGGAAGCACCAAGGAGGGGGGCGGGGAGGAGGGGCAGGTGCATGGAAAAGGGCCAGGAGTGAGTGCAGAGACAGAATGGGTTTTTATGAAAACACCCCTGCTTACCTTCACCTCAAACCTTTAGCTTGTTAAAAAGATAATGCTGAGAAGTTAAGTCCTTGCTTGCTGGAGCGCTGGGCGAGGTCAGGAAGCGTGCTGGTTCGGGCTGCAGGCACTTGGTAAAGCCGCGGAGAGGAGGCAATACGCAGTTGGTTTTTCTCTAAAACAAGAGGAGGTACGAATTTAGCAGCTGACATTGCAAGTGTTTGCAGTGCGTTGGGGGCTGATCCTCCTCTGTGATCTCCCTTTGGGCAAAAACTACTTCTGCTTGGGATACTTTCAGTAAACAGTCTCCCTGTGTGAGGTAACCACCTCTGTGGTAATTTCATGTAATCTGTGGAGATTTTGAATGGCTTGTGAGGTCTCTATGTCATACCTGCTTACTATTTTTCCTGAGACAAAGCAGCAGGAGGAATAAGGAGTTGCCCAGGTAGGGGGGTAAAAATGTTCTCATGCCTCCCTGTTCCCAAACTTCCGAGCAACAACGACAAAATCTGTGTATGATACCAATGTGGGGAAAGGAGACTTGCTTCTGGAAGATTCCCCTCCAGAAAGAGTAGAATATCCTATACCATGGAACCAGCATGTAAACCAAACCAAACAAAAAGATGTGGAGGGAGAGCCCGTGCTGAGCCCTGGTAGCCATGGCCACGTGCAACCCCTTCCCTTCCATGTGGGTAGAGCCTGCAACTTGCTTCCGATCCGTGCAACATGGCAAGGGTGCTGAGCTGCTGCTCTTGCGATTGTGTTACATCATATGGCAAAGGTCTATCATTTTGCAAGTGCAATTAAGATTACTAATTGGTTGACTTTAATCAAAAGATCCTGACCTTATCAGGTGAGCCTTTTTTTTTTTTTTTATATTTCAGCATATTATGGGGGTACAAATTTTAAGGTTTCAATAAATGCCCTTTTCCCCCTCCCCCCACAAGTCTGAGTTTCCAGCATGACCATCCCCCAGATGGTGCACATCTCACTCATTATGTATGTATATACCCGCCCTCCTCCCCCCTCCCCCCTGCCCAATACCCTATTACTGTAGTACCTATGTGTCCACTTAGGTGCTGCTCAGTTAATACCAGTTTGCTGGTGAATATATGTGGTGCTTGTTTTTCCATTCTTGGGATACTGCCCTTAGTAGTATGGGTTCCAGCTCTAACCAGGAAAATATAAGATGTGCTATATCACCGTTGTTTCTTAGAGCTGAATAGTACTCCATGGTATACATATACCACATTTTATTAATCCATTCTTGGATTGATGGGCACTTGGGCTGTTTCCACAGCCTTGCAATTATGAATTGTGCTGCTATAAACATTCGAGTGCAGGTGTCTTTTTTGTAGAGGGTCATTGGATCTTTTGGGTAGATGCCCAGTAATGGGATTGCTGGGTCAAATGGTAGATTCACTTGTATCGCTTTAAGGTATCTCCATATTGCTTTCCACAGAGGCTGAACTAGTTTACAGTCCCACCAGCAGTGTAGGAGTGTTCCCCTCTCTCTGCATCCACGCCAGCATTTGTTATTTGGAGACTTTTTGATAAAGGCCATTCTCACTGGAGTTAAGTGTGATATCTCATTGTAGTTTTGATTTGCATTTCCCTGATGATTAGAGATGGTGAGCATTTTTTCATATGTATGTTGGCCATTCTTCTGTCTTCTTTAGAAAAATTTCTGTTCAAGTCCTTTGCCCACTTTTTAATAGGGTTATTTGCTTTTTTCTTGCTGATTTTCGTGAGCTCTAAGTATATTCTAGTTATCAGCCCTTTATCGGATGAGTAGGATGCAAAAATTTTCTCCCATTCTGTAGGTTGTCTGTTTACTTTCATGACTATTTCTTTGGCTGTGCAGAAGCTTTTTAGTTTCATCATGTCCCATTTATTTATTTTTGTTGCTGCTTTGATTGCCTTTGGGGACTTCTTCATAAACTCTTTGCCTAGGCCGATGTCTAGGAGAGTGTTTCCA